>LUGF01059819.1:23516-43802 GCA_001625245.1 Calycopis cecrops
CCCACCACGACCAGACAGCAGCGACTTCGGAGGGAAGAGCAACGCAACGCACCTATTTTACGACATTTCTTATCTACTATTTACGTTTCTAATCTCACCTTGCTCCATGTTCCGTTCTTTCCTGCCCTCTTCTTATAAGATGGATACAAAAAGCGGTCACTATTTATTAAGATTTGCCTAAGATGAGAGAATAATATCCAAATACCATGCAGATGCGTTGCCCCTTAAATATGTTAGCTCCATTGGCTCTTCTGTCCCAATGGGCTACCAGCGCATACCACATAAAATGCTACGGAACCATCAACACTTTTGAAGCGATCTCTTGGGATTGGCAAATACACCATGTCCTGAACTCTTACTTTAGTACGGGGTAGGATGATATATCTCTAAGAATTGATATACGACATCTATGATAAACATTGATAACTAGGTACATACATTGTAATGTCACTACATTACTGTAGATGGCGCTGTTCAAATTCTAACAGAGGTGAGTAGGCGGCTAAGCACGGTTTTTGGTACTGTGCTCTACTGTACAATAGTTCAGTAAGAATTCAATAGATGGCGGCCTAGGCTAAACTTTTTTACATTATTGTTACAGTAAGACCATTGTGTAATATTACACCAATGTAACTATATAACTTAAGTTTTCAAACGTTTCAGGTTCCGCTTCTTATAATTAATATAAAAAGTTTATCTTGTAAAACAAAAATTACCTAAATAACTGGCAGTATTTCACATTTACATAAGTTCAAGCATTTACAAAAAAAATAATATTATAAACTAACTATTCACATACATATTATACAGGCATCAGCTACATGTTTATATTTGCGAAGAATCTGCACGAAAACTAAATATATAATATAATGAAAATATTATATACATAGATTGCTTTTTCATAGGTTACGAAATAAGTCACTACCTATATTCATATCTACCTAATACAAACACCTTAGAGAATCCACCCTAGGGTGAATTCTGGGAAACGTATGTCTGAGCATTTACCTTAAACTGGGTGAATAATAGCATAGGGTAAATTTTAGGACATATTATGTTTCTCGGGTGAATTAATAATAATAAACCCTAGGCTGAATTCTTCAAGGTCGGATCGGAACAACCCGATTTTTGTACATAATATAATACAATATTTGATGAAAAAATCCTAATACATCATAAAAACGTTCTTAAGTTCCTAATGTTAGGTACATAACACAAGGTAAGGTAAAAATGTTAGGTACATTACGTACTATGTGTCTAAGATTTTTACCAATTCAATTCAATTCAATTCAATTTATTTATTTGCATAAACATGTCTTAAAGTTACAGATGGTCGTGCATGGAACGGTACAATATTTTGCCTTTCTAATAGGCGTTTTGCACGCCTATTAGAAAGGCAAAATATTGTACCGTTCCATGCACGACCATCTTAAAACATAGTAGGAAGCACATTACTAATATAACCAATTAAATAAGTAGATAAAATTAAAAGACATGATATTTGATTACAAGTACAATACAAATACTTAGATATTAAACTATTATTGTATCAAATTATTATTATTAACATGTCAATATTATAATTGATTGAATGATTCATTTTTATTAAAATAAAATATTTCTAGTATATATGTCAATATTACGTTATAATAAATATCATTAAATTACATGTCAAATATTATCCATAAATATTACAATTTTACAATCAATGTCTTATTACAATAAAATTATTTATCTGACAAGTACTCATTTAGAATAATAGCATTTCTTATTAAGGAAATCCCATAATTTAGCCTTAACCTGGAAAGTAGTCAGAGTTATGTCAGATAATTCTCTTGGTAAGTTATTATAAATTTTCGGTGACATATTAAATATACTTTTATTAAATTGTGCAGTTGCATGTTGGGTAAAACAAATTCTATTTTTGTTCCTTACACTTTCTGAGAAAGTGAAAAGATTTGTATTTCTTTTAATAAACATGACAACTTGGTAAATGTACAGGCAAGGAAAGGTTAATATTTTTAATTTTTGAAACATTGTCTGTGCATGAGTCTGTGGGATTGAGGTGGCACATAGCACGTATGCATCTTTTTTGTGATATAAATATTCTGTATTTACTACTTGAGTTGCCCCAAAAGATGATGCCATATCGAAGAGTGGCTGTCACATATGCATTATATGCAACCAGCACCGCAGTTTGGTTTACAACCTTTGAAAGCATGTACAATGCATATGAAAAACGATTTAATGTTAGGCTTACATTATTAACGTGAACTTCCCAAGTTAGGCATTCGTCAATGTGTAGTCCTAGGAATTTCGTGCTGTGTACCTGTTCCACTTGTGTTCCTAAATAGTTTATGTCCAGTGCAAAACGATTACGATATCTGTTTCTAAAACTCATTACATTAGTTTTGCCAAGACTTATTATTAATTATTTGTTGTTAGCCAGTTAACTATTTTGACCATCGCACCATTCATTTAATTTTCCATTACATCTTTATATTTACTTGTGACTATTACAGTACTATCATCTGCAAAGAGAACCATCTCATGGTTTGTGCTCATAGGGAAGTCATTGAAATATGTTATAAAAAGCAGCGGCCCTAATACACTTCCTTGTGTCACACCAGTAATAATTTTCATTGCGCTAGAAACATAAGATTGTTTGGTTTTGTTCTTATTTAAACGTGATATTTCTGTTGTTTGCGATCGGTCACTTAGGTATGACGTTATTAGCGATAAACAATTACCGCGTATCCCATAAACAACTAACTTTTGTTCTAATATATCATGGTGGACATAGTCGAAAGCCCTTGTTAAGTCCATGTACATGGCACACACATACTCTTTTTTATCTAAATGTACCATTACTTTATTTAGAAATTTGTAAATGGCTACTTCAATAGATTTCCCTTTCTTAAAACCCAATTGTTCATCTGCCAAAATATTATTCTTTTCTAGATATTCGTTTAATTTATTGTAGATGATTTTTTCTATTATTTTTGAAAATATTGGAAGAAGTGAAATAGGGCGATTACTGTCTAAATTAAGTTTGTCACCTTTTTTAAACAACGGTTTCACAACAGATGTCTTGAGCTGACTGGGAAATATTCCAAATTCTATGCAAAGATTGATAACGTAGCTGAAGATCGGTGAAATAATTCCATTGACGCTTTTTATAATTGTTGTGTTGATTCCGTCGTGCCCAGTACTCTTTGAGTTTTTTAATGTTTTCATAGCTTTAAAAATTTCGTGTGGCACTGATGAACTCATAAACATAGAATTTAGCTGGCTCCATTTTATATGATGATGTGAAGTTTTCATAACTGTTCGTTTAATAAAGTGCTTATTGAATGCTTCCGTCATATCTTTTGGCGATGTATTATCGTATTGTCTTTTTTATTTGTAGAATATTGTTATTTGCTATTATATTATTTTTAAGTTTACTATTTATAATGTCCCAGGTAGCCTTTGATTTGTTCTGAGATGTTTTAATTTCCAACTTCAAAAATAAGAAAGATAAAGTTTATTATCAATCCGTAGATCTCTTTTTTATGGTATATTTTTTTTTACATAGTATAAGAGGGGGCAAACGAGCAGTCGTAGACATTTTCATTACTACCGACGTCCACAGGCGTTCGCGCAGAGGCTATATAGCGCTGCCCTCCTTTCTCCTCCCACCTCCATGGGCTACGGCTCCTTACAACGCACGAAACGCAAAAGCACAGAAAAAGAAAAGTAAATTAGCAGTAAATGAAACCGAATTTAGAACGTTTAATCTACCAATATATTATAAAGAAACGTCATATTATTGTAATACTTCAAATCGTAGCTTCAATCACGTAGTGAGAACAATTATTCTAAATCTATGGCTTCAAATAAAATACCTCTACACATTTTTAAATCCATCTTCTTTTTTTTTTATATCCAACCATAGGCAAAAATAAACTGTTACAATTTTACTGACATTTTAATAATTAAGAAACAATGAAACTTTTTTTAAATACAAATTCTTCAGTAAATGTTTGTATAAAAATAAAGCAAATGCTTTATTTTTCTATACAAAAAGATGTACAAAAAGTACGCTACAAAATTGGACCATAACCAAATGTTTTGTATAGCTATTCAAATATTATAACATGTTGTTATTTGTTATAGTGTATGCATATAATAATATTCCTTGAAAACATCACCTATTCTATTCTAAAGCCAAACAAACGAGGTTACGAGCATCAGAAGGTTACTGTATTTGTTACTGTCGGATTTGAAGCCATAACCCTAATCCAGGCCTTCCCGACATTGCCCGAATACACAAAACTGCTATTGTTATTCACCATTTAGCTTCACGCTGGAAATATTCCATGTGGCTCGAATCCAAGATCAGCTCACGTTAAACTTCCAGCTACAGGCTGCTATCTGGTTGACAAATGCGTGCGAGCCCCGCCAAATAGTTAAGCCCTATTTTAAATCTATTATAGCTTGGAAATACATAAAGTTTATTTTACACAATAGTGAAAATCAATCGTACGATAAATCATCTATGCTTAAAATAGAAAATATATAATTGTTATGACTCACGGTTTAATGATTTTTATAACACATATTACACTTGATCTTGTTTTTCTTTCCTATCGCATTCGGCCCCCTAAACGTAAACTTCAAACTATCATGTCACGTAATTTTAAGAAAATTAATCTGGAGGCGTTAAAGAATGACGTTAGTGGTATTGATTGGACTAACTTAATTAATTTAACTGATATTAATGCCAAAGTCCAGATATTTAACGCAAAAATATTAGAACTCTACGATCTACATGCTCCATTGATGAAGATAAGGCTTAAACACAATCCCGCCCCATGGATATCTGATACCATCAAAGAATGTATGGCGAGTAGAGACCGGGCTAAAAGAAGATACAAGCGGTTCCCCTCAGAAATCAATCTCCTCAATTTTAAATCATAACGTAATCACTGTAATCGTTTATGTCGTGAAGCCAAACGAAAATTTTTTCATACTTCCCTCCATGGTCGCAAAACAGCAGATGTATGGAGATTTCTAAAGACTGTGGGTATTGGTAAGTCACCCAATCTAACTTCTGATGAACTTGATCTTGACGCTCTAAACACTTACTTCTCTAATTCCTTTACAAAACTAACGTCAAAGGCAAAACACTCAAAACAGATCTGCCAATATTCAATTCTTCCTTTTCATTTACACCTGTTACCGACGTAAATGTTCAAGTGGCAATACTTTCCATTTCATCGCAAGCTATTGGGTTTGACAAGTTATGCTTGAGAATGATCACATTAATTCTACCGTTCTTGTTACCTGTTCTAACTCATATCTTCAATCACTCTCTATCCACTGGTACCTTTCCAGAAGCATGGAAAATGGCAAATGTTATTCCTCTTCCTAAAGTCTCTAACCCTTCTTCTTTAGCATGTTTCCGTCCCATATCTATACTACCTGTACTGTCTAAAGCCCTTGAGAATATTGTCCACAAACAATTCTCCTCTTTCTTATACTCTAATCATCTTCTAAACTCCTTGCAATCCGGTTTTCGTCCAGGCCACAGCACATCTTCTGCTCTCATTAACGTTACCGATGACATCCGCTTGGCCATGGATAATAAATCCCTTACAGTTCTTATACTTCTCGATTTTAGCAACGCATTTAATTCTATTGATTTTGATATTCTTATCGGCGTGCTAAAATCTATGAACGTGTCTGTATCTGTTTTATCTTGGTTCAATTCTTACCTTCGTGGTCGGTCTCAACGTGCTCAGGTAAACGCATCCTACTCTGACTGGAGCAATGTCAGTGCGGGAGTTCCACAAGGTGGAGTGCTTTCTCCTCTTCTTTTTTCAGTGTTTATTAACTCAATTACTAACGTTATTTCGTCTAAATTTCATCTTTATGCTGACGACCTTCAAATCTATCGTCATTTTGTATTAACAGATACGATGTCAACTATCTCCTACATTAACGAAGATTTAAGCCGAATTGTTGAATGGACCAAGACTTTTGGTATTACTGTTAACCCACTTAAGACGAAGGCGCTGATTATAGGCAGCTCGCGTATGCGTTGTCGACTTGATATTACAACACTACCACCTATTATCTTAGATGGTTCTACCATCGCCCTGTCTGAATCGGCTAAAAATTTAGGTGTTATTATAGACTCAAATCTTTCCTGGAACAGCTACGTAAGTGAGATCAGCAGAAAGGTTCACTTTTCTTTCCATTCCCTTAAAACTCTACAAAACTTCCTTCCTCTATCAACTAAAATATCAATCGCGCTATCTCTCATTCAACCAATTATAGATTATGCTGACATTTGCTATCCAGACGCCACAGAGGCAATCTTCAAATAAAACTTGAACGACTACAAAATTTGTGTTTACGATTCATATTTGGCTTGAAAAAACATGATCATGTTACTGCTTTTCGTAAACAATTAGAATGGCTTCCCATCCGCCATCGAAGAAATTAAAGAATTCTGTGTTTCCTGTTTAATATTCTTTTTCATCCTTGTTCTCCTTCATATCTCCGTGAGCGCTTTTCCTTTCCTCATTTAAACGACTCCTCTTGTAGATCTCTAAAACGTACAATTCTTCACTTGCCTGTTCATAGAACAGATTTTTTCTCTTACTCCTATACGGTACATTCTGTTAGACTTTGGAATTCTCTACCATATGAAATTCGGGACTGTCAAACTCTATCACTCTTTAAAAAAAAAGTAAAAGAATATTACTTAAAACAAGCTTAGCTTCTTTCTAAATTAGATATAAGTATAACTATTTATTTCATGGTATATTTATTTATAAGTGTTTATTGTATTTTAAAATAATATGTATGTATTTAAGTATTTATTCATCTACCTATTATATGTATTTTATATATAGTCTATATTATGTATATACAAATATATATGATTAATTAATTTAATAAATGTAGTCTTTAAGATGTACACATTAATATTGCAATATATCATGCATTTTCCTGTAGCAGGACTGTTGGAAGAAATTCCATAATGGGATAAGCAGGTCCTTTGTACCAAAATGTATATAAATTTTTTTTATGATTTTCTTTAGTGTACATAAATTGTTAAATAAATAAATAAATACACATACAGGCGTATTTTAAAACACTAGCAAGCAATATGTAATATAGATAGCTAAAATACGAGGTACGACGTATATTATACGATGGTCACTCTAAAAGTTTTTAGAACTGGCCACTTGCAAACAATATAATAAAAAAGTAAGTTCGAATTTTGAAAATGGAACTCTTTGTTACATTATTGAATATGGATTTTATTCCTTTGTCATTTGTTTTACGTTTTGGCGGCAAATTGAAAATTGGCTGTGTCACGTCAGCATGAATTTAACGCGTTTAACGGGCGCGGCGTATGATAGAGACTGATAAAAGAGTGACCTATCAGCAGATTCGGACAAGCTTAGGGATCGGTATGAGTAAGTCCACAAAATCCTGTGACGAAAGTTGAATTTACTGTTGCTTGCTAGTTTGCTCAGTTTTTGATTTTCTAAGAACTTTCAGTTTGACCCTCGTATAACAACATTTGTGAAACGCTCGCGTAGCGTAGTTCTATTATAATCAAAGTGATTTGTTATTGTTTGCTTGCAGTATGCCGAAATTCCGATTTCCCGTAGGAATGAGAGATTTGACTAGGCTTAGTATCTATTCACCACAATAAATTTCATTCGGATCCGTTAAGTAGTTTCGGAGATTAGCCTGGAAAAACAGACAAACGGATAAACAGACAGACAAAAAAAAAACATTGGAAAGTGTTCTAACACTACTTAAACATCGCCTCCAATTAGTACTTTTCGTAAATATATACAATGTATAGACACACGGATTTTACTGTTTTATTATTATATGCATAGATAATGTTTTTATGTTTAATAATATTTGAAATAACTATGTATGTATTTCAAATATTATATCATCAAAAAATACGACTGTTTGTTTAACCTCCTTATGTTATAAAATATAAAATGGTTGTCCAAATAATTGAATAATCTGAATTTGTAAGATCGTGCCCTTGTAATGCCAATATAAATTTATTATACTTAAAGCATCTTTGATTTATAATATAAATAACCTATGATATAATATATGTATCAAACATATTATATAATATGATTTGTAAACTATAGGTAATTTATATAGGTTCATAAATTACCAAATTCACAAATCATATTATATATTACAACAAGTGTAAAGCATGCTCAATAACAGCTGCAAAAAAAAAAACAAAATAAAAAAATGCTTCATGATTGCCCACATACAATACGTGTATTATGTATTATTATCTAAATCTTGTAAAGTTGTCTTTCTCTATAAAGATGAGCGCCTTTCAATAAAATTTGAATAAGAGAACCGCAACATCTCTCTCTCTCTCTCATAAGAAATGCTTCAGGTCAAAAAGACAAGAAAAAGATGCGAACGGACATAAATATGAAAAATTAAAAATGATAAGATACTATTACCGATGTTCCATTTTAGATTTTCTAGAGTATTTTGTCGCTGTCCGCACACAGAACAATAACAAATCAGTCGCGAAACCGCGGTTACTTTGTACAGGAGATCAAACCCAGCCTCAATTAGTTACTAGGTAATGCCGAGAGTTGACTCAAAGCTAGTTTTAGTCAAGTCAAATAATAATAATTAAAGGAATGTTTGTTCTAACTGAGACCGACAATAGAGGGAATTTAGACTGTGATTGCGATGATATTTACTTCATTTATTAAGTATGTACCTATTATTAACTAACATACTTTGATATCTGCATTACCAATGATTGTCAATTTGCATTTTGATATCTTAAATATTAGGAATAGAATAAGCAAATTTTTTATCTAAGTGTTTATTGAACGATAGCTGCATATAGATTTAGAAAAATGAAAGAGGAAAAAGAAATAATATTGACATTATACTAATTGACAATAAAACTTTGAATTAAAAATTTCAAAGGTTTCGAAATTATATCCTAAGAGCCTTTTTTTTTATGATATAGGGGGGCAAACGAGCAGTCGGGGCCATTTTCGTGACCACCGACGCCCATAGACATCCACATAGACTATAGAGGCTATACAGATGCGCTGCCCTCCTTTCTCCTCCCACCTCCATGGGCCACCGAGGCTCCATGAGCCTGCGAGAGCCAGACTTTCATCATTTTATAAAAGCTGAAAGTTTGTCTGCGCATACCCTCAACACAGGTAAGAACTATCAGGGAAAATGGAGTTTGGGTTGTGGTTACTTTAGCAGATAGTAGGTATCAAAGGTCTATAAATGGCACTCACTGGCTTTCTCTATTATTGAATAAACGCTAAAGATTCGCTGGAAACAAATATTTTTTAAATTATTATAATATAGAGTTAAATGGTCTGTTTGTTTCCATGCTACATTGCGTTGATGTACCGTGGCACCTTTGATCGCGTGCCTCTATGTTATCGTGCGTTTCTACGCATAGACTTATGAGCAGTGGAAAGCTCACGCAAAGAATTACACGTCAGTGTTTCTATGCCATATAGGATTAAAATGAAATGAATTTTATTTTATTCAAAAGAGAATTATTAAAATTACATTTTGAACATCAAAAATTATATCCACGACTGTAAATCTATGAAAGTTAGATAGCTAAGCCTTTTGCATCGGGAGCCATGTAGGAAAGCAGCTGTATTTAGCTGACACGACCGGTGTGGTACCTGTCCCTACCCTAATCTGTAAAGTGACAGCAGTGCTGTCGTGTTTCGAGCGGTGTATGATTTTTCGATAGCCCACATAGGAGGAAGGATGGGAGAAATCGCATCTGTACATACTTATAATCTCGATGAATGTACATGCGTCTAGGGGTGTATAAACAATAAAACATGTATTAAAACTATAGCGGCAATTGAAATATGTGATCTGTAAAAAAAATTACCTATCCAACTACCGACTTCACGCTCAGTGATACAGACATTGACCGACGGACAGACGTAAGTTGCGGAGCTCATTTTCGGGGTTAGGATGTGGAACCATAAATAAAATAAAAGAGGGCAAACGAGGATCCGGCATATTTTCATGACCGACGCAAGGGCGTCTATAAAGACGTCGGCATAAGGATTGTCCAGATGCGTTGCCCTCCTTCCTCTTCCCCTCCTTAGGCCTCGTGGCTACTTTCGCACGCACGAAACTCGACGGCACAGCCGTCAAATTACGCCAATAATGTGTAAGCGAGAGATTCTTCTCCGACCGCGGTCGGCACAATTCGGCTGAATGAATAATGCAGCGTTACTTCCTAATTGATTATGTGTCAATATTATTCAAATATTAACGATAACTACCGCACTTAAATGGCGAAAAAAATAGTTTACTTTACTAAAGACATTCTCAATAGCCGGAAAAGCAAAACCTATAAAGACAAGTATTTAAAAAGTTATTAAAAATCTTGAACTTTTTCTTGAAGAGTAGGTAACGATTGAAAATGTTGTTTATAGTTTGACTGCCTCATGGTCCAGTGGTAGGCGTGTTCAACCATAGACGTGAGGGCCCTGGTTCGAATCCATGGTCGGACCAAAAATTGTTATTGGGATTTTTCAATTTCTAATAACAGCCTAGAGTCAGCAAGTTGGTAGTGTTACAACCCGATGGCTCAGAGAGCACGTTAAGCCGTGGGTCATGCGCCTGATGTCTTTCCAGTCGTGTCGGACTGCCGTTCAATCGAAGATCGGAGGAGAATGAGAGAATAGAGAGTGTACTTGTGTCTGCGCGCCGACTTGTGCAATATAATATTGTGTCCTGCGCAGAAGGCACGTCTATATAGACGGCCGCCGTAGCCGAAACCGACTAGGACGACATCGTTATGATTATTATTTATTTATAGTTAAACAATTTAACAAAAGCGTTAATCTTTTTTATAGTATATCTGTTTTTGATTAAGTAAAAATTAAAAATGAACCTAAAAATAAGGCTGTTTTTATGATCGAACAATAATAAATAATCAAAGAACGAACAAACGACAGCTACTAATTATTTGTTCATTTATGTAATAGACACAACATAATATGAGTAGTGAGGATTAACTTCAGGTTGACAATTTGTTTTACCAATTCTGAACAAATAGAAGCGAAAAGATGATTTTAATGATCGCTAAATGTCGAACTAACGCTAAACATACAAATAAATTTAAAATTTCTTTATGAGTGAAAAAAAAAGTAAAGCCAAATATAGTGTACCAGAAAACAATACTACCTACTGCATTATCCAATATAAAAAGTGTATGAATAATTATAAGAATAATTGTGGTCACGTTTAATTAAAATTTAGTAAGAGATGTCATTTTAGGAAGAATTACAGACTTTTTTAAATTCATATATTTTTTGCAATTCGCAATTCGCAAAAACAAAAAAAAAACTGCATTCTGATTATTTAATGGTCATCATACTTTTTATTACCGGTATATCATTGTACTTCAGGTTTTTTATAGTATCCCTATACTCGGCAAACGAGCAGTCGGAACCATTATCATGACTACCAACGCTCATAGACATCCGCGTAGAGACTATACAGATGCACTGCCCTAATTTCTCCTTACATCACCATGGGCCGCCAGCTACTTACACACCGCACGAAACGCGACAGTACAGCTGTCACCTTTACGCCGGTCTCGTGTAAGCGGGAGCTACCTCACTGGTCGTGCCGGCCCAATTAGGCTGCACACAAGCATGAAGTGTGGCACTAACTCTTACGTATACATGTCCCAAATCTCTTTAAAATTTCACGAATACAATTTCAAATTAAAACCGATCTATTTATTTTATATCTCGTAAATTAAACTAAGTTGTGTACCGATAATAATTTGACAAATACTGCAGAGATTCTGAAAAGCATCTATGGCCCTGGGAGAGCACTGAGCAAATGTTATTACTACCGGGTTCTGTTCGTATGCTTACTCAGAGCTAATAGATTCGACGTACTACAATGGACATGTGAGTTTGTGCTGTATATATAATAACCATATTCAAGCAACGCTATATAAACAAGATAATAAACAAATATTATTAAGAGGTAGTGCCACCGGCACGACCGGGGAGATATCTCTTGCGAGACCGGCGTAAAGTAATAGTTGTGCTGTCGCGTTTCGTGCGGTGTGTAAGCAACCGGTAGCCTATGGAGGTGGGAGGAGAAAGGAGGGCAGCGCATCTTTATTTCCTCTATGCGGATGCCTATCTAAAATGGCTCGGACTGCTCGTTGGCCCCCCTAGTCTGCGCGCATACACAAGTGCACTCTCTATTCTCTCATCCTCACATTTTGATTGAACGGCAGTCCGACACGATCGGAGAGAAATCAGGCGCAGCACCGACGACTTAAAGTGCTCTCTTCAATAACAATTTTTGATTCGACCTGTGATTCCAACCCGGGACCTCGCATCTGTATTTGAACACGCTTACTACTAGACCACGAGGCAGTTAAAATTAGTAAATGAAATACCCAACTGCTTCAAATGTATTTTAATGCGCATTATCAAGACTTGTTTAAGGAACTCTCGTAGTTTGAAATCCGTCAACAATTCAGGCTATTGCTGAGAATATATACATACATACATATTATGATGAAATAATATTACCCTGGTGACGCAGTCGGCAACAAATAAATATATTAACCACTGATCCCTTGACTAGATTATTGGAGCCATGAGTTCCACTCATACTTGTGGTGATTATAAAAAATAACAACATTTTGAAACAAAAAAAAATTAACGCTTACACCCTTTCTTTAGTAATCGCTTCTAAATTATTTAGCGTGTGGCCTAATGATCAAACGTTTTGTAGTCAACAAAAGTGTGTTAACGAGTTAGTCGCTACTACGTTCTCTAGTGAAACAATTGTAACCGAGAATATATTGAAATTTCAATCCACATCAATTAAAATTGGTAAGTTTACCTCTGGTGTTACGGATGTCTGTGAGCGTTAGAGATCACTTTACATCAGGTGACCCAACTGCTCGTTTTCCTCCTATGATAATAGAAAAAAGTTTATAATTTTGTTACATGATCGCAATTCATACATAAGAGGTATTGCCATGATAAATTGCGACCAAATTGATTTGACACAAGTTAGGTATTTAGGAGTATACTGTATCTGAGTAGTAGCTATAGTAAAAGGTAGTGCCACACTGCATGCTTGCATGCAGCCGAATTGGGTCGGCACGACCGGGGAGGTACCTCATGGAGGTGGCCCATGGAGGTTGGAGGCGAAAGGTGGGCAGCGCATTTGTGTAACCTCTGTGCGGATGTCTACGGGCGTTGTTAGCTTTGTAAAGGGCTCCGACTGCTCCTTTGCCCCCCTTTACCATAAAACAACAACGTATAGGTAAATTGCGTCAAACCAATTTGTGGTTTGACATAAGTATGGTACTTGGGAGGAACTCTAGGTACTTAGCTGTACCGTCGCATATCGTGCGGCGTGTGATTTTCCGGTGGCTCCTGAAAGGAAAGGAGGAAGGAGGGAAACGTATTTTATGTAGGTTTTATAAAAAAATGGAAAAGGTATTTTAATTTACAATAGTGAAAATAATAATTAAGTTTAGTTTTAAATAGAAAAATTGCAACATTGAACTCAGAAGTGCAATTTTTGTTATTTATTCTTATATTACAATTGTTGATATAATATATTTGAAATAGTTTACTACAAATAAAAGGATTTTAAAACTAAGTTAAATAAATACTAATTCCATTTTATTTGTTGTTTTTATAATATAATTGTACATAAACAAGTAATTCGTATTTTAAAGTGACCTGTTATAGTAGGCCACGCATATTATAGTGTTAACGCCTAAATACAATCGCGAGATCGCGATACTGTCGCACGACTCTACTGCGACCGGTCGCAGAACTTACTCATAAACAACAAACACAACTTAATTCATAAATGTACCTATGGAGGTATGTTGGTAATAGCTACCTATAAGGAAAAGAAATAATCACGAATAAGTTGCTTATCCCAAAAAAAAGATGGTAAAAACTTATATTATGTCGTAAATTATAAAGAAAAATGTACTTTCCTTATAGCACTCGTAACTTAGGAGGTACGGGTGTCTGGAGGCGGTGATCACTTAGTATCAGGTGCCCGAGCGCTTCGGAAATAAATAAAGTAGAACGTATATTAACGTTGGTGTTGCATATTTTAAAGTGTAGCTATTATTATCTAAACATCCGAGCATTTATTTAAAAAGATTTAACCCTAAGAGAATGTGGTGGCACAAGGTTTAAAAAAAAGTATGTGGGGGGTGTAACAAACCCCAAACAGAAAGAGTATTTAAAATAGGTTTGTCTTTGAAATAATGTAAAATGAAGTGTTAATATTTTAAATAGCCATTATTGTATTGTAATAAAACGAAATCGACGATATAATTCTGTATATTTTTATTATTTAACCGACTTCAAAAAAAAGGAGGAGATTCTCAATTCGACACACACAACACATATATACACAAGATCCAAGACACTTGGTTTTTGGTAGTAAAAATAATTTTAAGAAATAAAAATAGAAAAAAATATTTAACTCCAAAAGACACTAAAAACTTATAAACTTGAGATCTTTGACAAAATAATACTATAAAAACTTAAAAAATAGTTTAAGAACATATTCAGAGTTGAAACTAAAATCAGTAGAATTTTTTCAAGAAAAAAATACATGTTCTAGGCATATTATGGCTTTTCCACTGTGCCGCTCAATGTAACACTGCGATATAACGCGTATGCAGACAGGTGAACGGCGCATCTTTCTGTCCCCTCCCTCAACGTGGCATGGACAAATAGTTGGCAGTTTCAGGCGATTTTAAACGAGCGAGAGGTACCTAGGTCGGTCCAATTGTGCTGCAATGCCCTATATCACTTTGGTTGTGTGACACACACGTCAAAACTGATACAGGTTTTTTTCCTTTTTTTGAATTAGAATTAATCATCCTACTAACTACTATAAATGCGAAAGTTTGTGTCTGTTTGTTTGTTTGTTACTCTTTCACGCAAAAACTGCAGAACAGATTTTCATGAAATTTAGCACACACACAACTTGGATTAACACATAGGATAAATTTCATCCCGAGAAAATGTTCCTATGGGATGCCATCTGATGATTTTCTATTTTCCACGGAATCGAAATTTACGCGGATGAACCGCGGGGCGCAGCTAGTGAAAAAATGAAAATGAAAAAGTTTTTATTCAAAATAAAATTACTTACAGGAATTACTTTTTGAACAACAATTAAATATACCATCGGTTCAACCCTAACCCTGTCCTGAGAATGAATAAATAAATAAATAAATATCTGTGGACTTTACACACCACGTTAGCCTAGCCCCGTGCTAAGTTTCGTAAGGACTTGTGTTACGGGTACTAGACAACGGAATTTATTTAATATGTTTTATACATTTAAGAAATTTTATATATTTAAGATTTTTATTATAGAAATACATGTAATACATGTATAAACATCCATGACCTAGGCGGGATTCGAATCCGCGACCCCTGGCGCAACATGCTCCACTTAACCGAGCCCTGTACCACTGCGACAGCCTGGTCGTCAAACTGGTCGTCGTGAGAAGAACCGGCGAAACAAACTCAGCGGGCCTCATGTTGTAAAGAGATGTAAATTTAAAAAATATAAAAATACAAATACATTTGCATATTATAAATGATATAATACAATACAATTTATGAATTTACAATAATTATGGTACAGAATAATAATGTCAACTATAATAATGTTTGTTGCAGAATCAAAATGGTACTAAAACTGTACAAGTTTGATGTAAGTCCGTGCAGTCGTGCTGTGCTCATGGTGATGTATAAGTTGGGTATTTCCGAAGTTGAATATGTAGAAGTAAATACTTTGAAGAAGGAGCAATTCGACAAAAGCTATCTAAAGGTGAGGAAAACTTGCCAATTAGGAAGCGGTGCCTCGCTTCATGCATGCACTCGCTTAAACGACATCTTCACCTGCGCGATTTGAGCGGTGTGTAAGGCGGTAGCTCATGTAGAGAGGAGGACGGAGGGTAACGCATATGTATAGCTTCTATGCAGATGTCTATGGTCGTCGGTAGTCATGAAAATGGATCCAATTGCTCATTTGCCCCCTTAGTGCCTTTTCACATGCGTACTGTTAAGGTACGGTCACCGCGCCGTGTAAAGCAGATTATGAGCTGACGACAGCTTTCACATGAAACGGCTTAATTTCTCGTACATTACTACCTTATACGGCGCGGTGACTGTGCGGTAACCGTACGCATGTGGAAAGGCACTTCGACTATTAAAAAAACAAATATTGCAGACAAATTCAATTTTTTTTATTACTTTGCTCTCCGTTACTATCAAAGTAAGGCACAGTTCCATAGCTGCTTTGTAACTGAATCGAGCAGCACCATCGTGATAGTATATTTTAACTCATAAGTCAGCGGAGTAAAGTGCTATGCTGCCGTCTATTAAAAAAGCCTGGTTGCCATTCCAAAGGTTCCACATTTATGACAATAGTCATGAATGTGGAACCTTTTCCACATTGACAAACAAAGGGCAAATGTCGGCCTCAGATAAGGAGTGAGAGCTCATATCTGCGTCACCTAGATACTTAAATATAAAACGTTGATAAAAACGAGAGGCACTAAATAAAATTACGTATACTATAAGCGCCTACTGTTAATCTGTTACTGTTAAAAACAAGTTTACGAGAAGCATACGAATAATTTTTTCATAGAAGCTAAATGGCGAAAAAATGGAAACATACTTTGTACTGATGGCGACAGCGAGCGGCAACCTCACACGGGGTTACTGACACTAGTCCGCCGGACTGACAGGCAGCTGAAGATACAGAGTGTAGAAAGTAAGAAAAATCTTTAATAAATTCCTGTGGCTAAGTTCTGATTGATATATATTCTTGTTGTATAGCCTGTAAATGATACACTAAATATGTGACTTTATTTCATGCCTCTTGGTTTTATCAACCTTTTATAGGGTAAGGTACGGTACGGTATAAAATGCAATATTTTTTACTTGCCTTCTTATGCTATAGAAATCTTCACCGTCGTTATCAAATTTGCCAGTTATTGAAGAGCCTGAAATTTTTTAGGTTACAATAAATTTAAAAAGTATTTGTTTTCAGATCAATCCACAACACACCGTACCGGCACTAGTTGATGAGGATCTTATTATTACCGACAGGTAAATATCGTAATATAACCTCAAATAATAATAATATAATACAATAATATCTATGGCCGCCGGCAATATCGTTAAATCACCCGGCCTCGCCCGCCGGCATGCGTACCTTGAATTTAGCTACCTATAATTTCAAATACAAACAAAGGGTTTTTCAAATAAAAGGATTAATTTCAGATAACATCTTAAACGAACTAATATTTCAGCATGTTGTTTTATTATCGTGTTATAACAACCGGCGTGTTCGGTATAATTTACTGAGCTGTTTCGGTTATTTCGAACTGTTATTACGACTTATCTGAATGTCACATCTCGCCTGGGGTGTGATGACATTATCGTGTCAATTGTCTTACATATTGCTTTCACAATCAACAGCGTCATTGTAAATGTGTTAATATTATGTTTATTTTTATTCGACTGCTATGGAATTGTAATGTTTTTCGTTTTTTGCTGTACCGTAATTCAAAACCGTAGTATATTTAATTCGTTTATATGTATTTTTATTTATGTGCTTGTCTGTAATTGTTTACTTTGTAAATGTAATGTATGTTTAGCAATACAAAACTCTATGTTGGGATCATTTAATTATTCTAATAAGGTTTTTTTTTATTATTTCTATCTTTGTCTGTAGGTGTGTATGTAGATTTCTATGTTAATTGTTATATCCTGAACGATTTCATAGATTTAAACTTATGATGAACGTGTTGTTAGAGTTTTAATAATGCGAGTGAGTCTTCTACGTTAAAATATTATAACACCTCCACAGATTTTATTTTTATGCTATAAGGGGACAAACCAGCAGTCGGGTCATTTTCATGACTACTGACGCCCACAGACATGTACATATTAGCTATACAGATGCGCTGCCCACCTTTCTCCTCCCACTTCAATAGGCCACGGGATACTTGCACACCGCACGAAACGCCACATCATAGATGTCACTTTACGCCGGTCTCATGTTAGCGAGAGGCACCTCCCCGGTCATGCCGACCCAATTCTGCTGCATGCAAGCATGTAGTGTGGCACTGCCTCGTATTAAATATACCTTATATTAATGGAAAAAATTATAACGTAGTTTTATATACTGTATCTTCTGATTTCAGTCATGTAATATCAACCTACCTAGTGAACAAGTATTTTGAGGGCCATGCCATTTATCCAACCGATCCGCAGCAAAGAGCGATCATAGATCAGAGACTTCACTTCGATTGCGGTGTACTCTTCCCCGCACTTAGGAAGACGGTGGTAATTCTCTTTGAATTCAATCTATGATCTTATTAATATTATAAATGCGAAAGTTTGTATGTTTGTTTATTTGTTTGTTACTCCTTCACGTAAAAACTGCTGAACCTATTTTCATTAAATTTGGCACACACATAGAGGGTGACTTGGATAGGATAGTTTTTATCCCGAAAAATCTTTCTATGCCATGGGATGATTTTTTCCACGATATCGAAATTTACGCGAGTGAAACCGCGAGGCGCAGCTATAATATAATAATACCAGTTGTTTTATCCACGTAAGTTTCGATCCCGTGGAAATATCGAGATGAAAAATAGATGTTGGCCGATTCTCAGATCTACCCGATATGCACACAACATTCCATAAGAATCGGCCGAGTATCTAAGGAATATGGTGGTGTGATATTGGGTCGGCACAAGCTTTTACTCACACAGGTATCGCAAGTACAATTTAAAAACACATTAATGTGTATTTTATTTAGTAAGAGGTAGTGCCACACTGCTTGGATGTATGCGGCCGAGAATTAGGCAAACACGCTGCGCGACCGGGGTTGTACCTCTCGCTTAACACGACACCGGCGTAAAGTGACGGCTGTGCAGTCGCTTTTCGTGCGGTGGGAGGAGGGAGGAAGAGGAAGACGGGCAACGCATCTGTAGCCCATGGAGGTGGGAGGAGAAAGGAGGGCAGCGCATCTGTATAGCCCCTATAGTCTATGCGGATGTCTATGGGCGTCGGTAGTCACGAAAATGGCTCCGACTGCTCGTTTGCCCCCCCCTATATCATAAAAAAAAAAATCTGTAGCTTCTATGCGGATGTCTAGGTGCGTCGGTAGTCATGAAAATGTCTCCAATTATTCGTTTGCCACTTTATACTATAAAAAATACTCATTTCAGGTGGACCTGGTCTCCAATAAATGTATACGCGCTGAGAACATCACAAACATTAAGACCGGGTATGAGTTGACTGAACTGGTCTTGAAGTCCGATTGGATAGCTGGAGACCATCTTACACTGGCTGATATCTGCTGTGTGGCGACTATTAGTTCACTTAACGCCATTATTCCCATTGATCCTGACATGTAGGTATCTGATTTAACGTATAATGAGTAAAGTGGCAGCTGTGCTGTAGCTTTTTGTGTGGTGTGTAAGCAGCCGGTGGCCCCAACCTCTATGGAAATGTCTATAGGTAGATATGAAAATGGCTACAACCGCTCGTTTGCCCCTAAACCATAATATAAAATATTATCAAGATAATACTGAAGTAGAATATTAAAACTTGTTTTATTAACTTTTTGTAACATGAGTATATTTTTACAGGTATCCAAATTTAAAGATTTGGTTACTTCGTTGCACCGAATTGGATTTCTACAAATCGTGTAATGAGCCTGGACTAGCGCTCTTTAAGGAGGCAATGTTTCCGTAGAAATTTCATCTATGTTACTGTACTGAATAGAAACTGGTCATAGAAACTATTTACATTTGTTAAACCATAACCATTTAGACTGAAAATTAATATAAAAATCTTCACATGTAGCCTAGTAAAAAAAAATTCACTCGAATAAATGCTTCAACTGTAAAAAAGATTACAAATATTTTTGAAATTATTTTCATAATAAATATATTATACTTATCTTACTTATATATATACGCATGAAGGTTACATATCTGCTACTGATCACAGATATTTACTAGTCACAATATAAAACTTAGCACTGGTAGTCCAGTCATTATAGAATTTGACCCGTGAATAATTAGTTCTGGGATTTTTTTCGAATTTATTGAGGGCCTGATCCGCTCTACTTTTTAAATTTACACTCCCAGTG
>LUGF01059868.1:0-20133 GCA_001625245.1 Calycopis cecrops
CCGAGTATAAAATTAGACTTGGATTGGGGATTGAAAATTCGGTGATAGTATTGGATAAATTAGTGTGCAAATTAGTATTTTTGTTATACGGCAAGTAATTTTGTTTTAGAATGCTTATATCTGTGGTTTTAACAAGATTTTCGTAGTAAAATTAGATAAATAAAGTCGCTAACTCTGATATATTTTAGACATTTTATTATACTACACATTTAGTTATACAATTATTTAATTTGATAAACAGTCATTTATTTTGATATGCTGGTACATTATTAGTGCATAATTGTTGTTTTCTTAAATTTTTAAATAGAGGTGCAATTAAAAATTCCCCGTTAAAAAGTTACTAAATGGAACAAATTTTGGATAGCACTTGGAAAGAAATATTTTTTTTTAGTGTTTATCTTCATTTATCTATGTTTTTTTTAACAAATAGTTAATCACCTATAAGTTTATCATCAATTTTGGTAAGATTCTCTCTAGGTACTCAAAATTAGGTTTCCACATAAGTAACGGCCCATTTTATTTGAAAAACGCCCACATATTGTCTGATAATAGTTTGCCAAACAGATACCTAAAGTAAAAAAAAATGGAAAATCATCACCTTAACAAAGAATGTTCTGGACAATGTAAACCAGTTTTGAGGTGAGAACCTTGGGCTGTTCAACGTCGTAATACGGTGCAGTAGCTCCAACTCGTTCTCCACTGCAGTGATCCTGTTAGCGAAGCCGCACTTTAGTCTCAATGTCCAGTCGCGAACATTATCCAACTGTTGAATTATTTATTATTCTTGAATAATAATTTATTTTAGATATGCCTTATAAATTGAGACAATGTAGATCCAGCAGGGCAATCTAATAACTTACCACATTTTACTAATAATTGAAGCACACGCACACGCGCCGCACACGCACACGCACACGCACACGCACACGCACACGCACACGCACACGCACATGTACACGCATATGCACTCGTTCCAATGCAATAAGCTGTGTTTCTTGTCTCGCCACATTATGATTATAAGAACTGAACACAGTTTTAAAACGCTGAAAACCAATGCCTGCAACATCATATTTCTATTCTTTCTACTCCCCATCTCACACAGAAGTTCGTTTACCATAAAAAAACTCTACTTTTTTTTTTTTTTAATGTATAGGGGGGCAAACGAGCAGTTGTAACCATTTTCATGACTACCGACGCCCATAGACATCTGCATAGCGACTATACAAATGCGCTGCCCCCCTTTCTCCTTTCACCTCCATGGGCCACCGGCTACTTACACACCGCACGAAACGCGACAGCACAGCTGTCACTTCACGCCGGTCTCGTGTAAGCGAGAGGTACCTCCCCGGTCGTGCCAGCCCAATTCGGCTGCATGCAAGCATGCAGTGTGGCACTACCTCTTACTACTTATTTTTCATCATCAACATGAAAATTGTCCACCGAACGTCCATTGCTAAACGTTCGCTAGATAACAATTTCGTATCTTTGAGATAATATTTTAATACTTAACCTAATCCTTAAAACATCTATAACCAAAAGACTATAATTTACCTGTGCGTGAATCCGATGGCAAGTCTCAGATAGAATAAATTGAACCAGTATGGTGGAGAAAACCCAAATCAACGGTATTAGTACCTCTGCATTTTCTTTTTCTAAACCAAATAAGTTGTAATTACGGAAATCTAATATACAGGGTATTTCTATGTGCGCCTAAATTTTTAAAGGAGGGTCAGAATCAATAACATAGTCGATTAATAAATTAAAAAGTATATTTTTTTACAACTTTAATAAACTTAAACTATACGATATGGTCATCAAATGATGTAACAGTCGGGCCGTGACAGATCCCTACCGGGCGGACCGGTGCGGCCCCCTGCTTCCCATTAGCTTATGTGGATTTATTCGAATCGCGAATTTCATGAGATGGTGTGATGTTACAAGTTGTCAAGTGCAGTGCGTGATTATTTAAATATGGCGATAGGTAGATATGACGTGGTGGCCCAATACCCTGGCCCCCGAGGTCACCGGACCTTACCTACTCTATTAGACTTTTATTTATGGGGAGAAATTATTAAGAGACGTGTTTACGTCGAGGAGGCGCAAAGTTATGAGGATCATCGTAGTAAAGTAGTCACAACTCACAGCGTTTAATGAAGTAAATCTTTCTCAGACTCAAATTATGTTAAAAAACAGTTTATGAAAACGTGCACAAATTTTTATTGAAAGAAATGGGCTCCACTTAGAACAGTCACTAAAATATGTTTGCGCTTCGATAGCTCATTTTAGTGATTGCGTTGAAATAAGGCGACTGGTTCTCATTTTACAAAATTATATATTGCAAACTTTTACATGTTACATTGAATTATGAATTGTACGTTGTGCGCGTACGTTCGACTTGACCGTCCGCGTTGAAAAGGGGCCGTGGCCGGTGACGCGGTGAGCTCGGTGCCTCTCGCCCCGCGCCCCGCACCGACGTCATGATAGGCGCTCTCGCCCCGCGCCCCACACCGACGTGAAGACGGACTCGAACAAATATCAGTAAGAGCTCATTTTTAAAGAAGACAATAGTTACGACTTACGTCTAAGTAAGTTTTAGTAGTTCATTTAATTGTAGTAAATAGTCCATTCCAATTTTCAAATACGCCATAATAATTATTTCAATTTTAATTTCTTATGACAGTCCAGTACTTTACGAAGGGAACATTATAATCGTAATTTCAAATTAAATAATGTGCGCGTTATGGTATAAACAAGTCATAATGTTGGTGAGCGTCCGCGTCATGCGTGAATGACGTCACATCGCCATGCCATCAGTTGTATTTTATCAATGAAATAGGAAGACCGTGACAATAACTCACTTACTTTTTAGACTACTTTGCCTTAGCTATAGCAAGAAAAGTGTGCGTAATTTTAAATAGATTATATTATATATGTCATTACATGACGTGTCTAGAAGGTTATAAAAGAATTTGGGCAGACACAGAAAAAAATCCCTGTATAAAACAAGATATTTTTGTAAAAATTCTTTTGATTTCAAACTCTATGAAACAAACATGTTACGAATAATAAAGAAACATAATTATATATGTTCAACTCCATGCCTTGTTGGTTGTTTTTGCCTGATGGCGTCAGAAAGAGGACGAGGCGTTTCGAGCATATACAGGGGTATTTTATGAACACCAGCAAGCACTCTTAGATAGCCAGCATATTCATCAACAACTTTTGGTCTACGATATTAAATAATTTGCTTTTTATTTATACAAAAAATAAATATGAACTTTTTTCATATAAGCTTATAACTGCATCGCGTACAACCGGAAGATAAGGTCAACAAACTTTTGCGCCCGGAAAACACGAGAAGTATCGGTGGGTCTGCGAGCTTTATACATGCACAGGCCGCGCGGGATTTACAGTAAATTAACGACCACAGTAAATTAAAAACTTAAAAAATCAATTAAAATAATTTATTATGTCATGTTAAGGTCGTGGAACAAATGTTGTTGTAAAAGATCGTAGCTATCTTGATGTCTGAGCTTGTTGGTGTCTCAATAATAGCCATATGTAATATGTAGATTTCTTTGCTATTTTAACCTCTTTTTTTTTATGGTATAGGAGGGCAAACGAGCAGTTGTAGCCATTTTCATGACTATTGACGCCCATAGACATCTGCATAGACTACAGATGCGCTGCCCCCCTTTCTCCTTCCACCTCCGTGGACCACCGGCTACTTACACACCGCACGAAACGCGACAGCACAGCTGTCACTTCACGCCGGTCTCGTGTAAGCGAGAGGTACCTCCCCGGTCGTGCCGGCCCAATTAGGCTGCATGCAAGCATGCAGCGTGGCACTACCTCTTACTACCTCGATCGGTTTGTCGAACTTTTTACTTATAGAGTGTCTTAATCGGGTGTGTATGTATGTGTATCGGGGGTGTATATTATATTAGTCGGGATTTTGTTTCTTAATTTGATGCAAAGTTATTTGAAGTTTCCGTTCCTTGTCTATCAATTGTAAGAATAAAATAATAAGTTCAATGTCTATTCAGAACTAGACAAGACTATAATTTTAAACTCAGTGTGTTAAAAACGTGTTTCTCGAAACACTCTTTATGATATTCGTTATGCTAAGAAAATAGAGAAACCATGATTTGCGTTTTTGTAGACATAATCAGGAAATATTTTGTAAAAGCTATTTACCTAATGCTTTGGCATGGCGCGGCGTAGGTTCGTAAGGTATTCACGACCTTTTCGGTGAATAAATAATTTATAACTTGTATCTGTTAGATAGGTCACTAATAGTATAAACTTATGAGATCTATTAAATATTTTCTAGCAAAATATAACGATAAAGAAATTTCCTAAATACACATATTTAAAAATATTTAATTAAATATTAATAAAATAAGTAATATATTGGTTACTTACTAATAATAGTGATTTCGACGAGAATTAAGAATAATCCCAATGTAAGATGAATGTTCACATAAAGTGTTAGCCACAGGAGAAATGTGCCTTGGTTTTTGTTAACATGACGTATCACTTTACACAGTTTCAAATACGATATTCCGATACATCGAATAGTATGATGGATAGATTTATCATTAATGGTAACAGCTAAAAAGACGAATTAATTATTATCTAAGGATTCAACTGTAGATATTAATTATGTAACTGGTTCTTCTTATGAAAAGCCTCGTCAGAAAAAGTCAGATGAATTAACCTCAAACGATGTAATATTTATTATCAACTAGCTTCCGCCCGCGGCTTCGGCCGCGTGGATTTCGGACTCAAAAAAAAGCAAAATTTTAACTTATTATGTTATTCTGATATGAAAGCTATATTAATGTAAAGTTTCATGAAAATCCGTCCAGTAGTTTCGGAGATTAGCCCGAACAAACGGACAAACAGACAAACAAAAAAATTAAAAATCATAGAAAAGTCTTCTGTTACTATTTTAAAATCGCCACCAATTAGTTTTTCGTAAATATATTCAATGTACAGACACTAAAATTTTACTGTTTTATTATTTGTATAGATTATATAAGTCATGTAAGAGGGTGGTATAAAATTATATTTTGTTTTTAACATTCAGAAAAAAATGAAATTGTTCGTAATAACCCAGTCAATGAAATAATTATTTGAGAAGATTGTTTAGACTGCTTAGTAAGTTAACGTCCTAATTCTTGTAACACCTAGAAGGTGATGCAGGGAGAGAGGGGCTTAAAGTTTATAGCTAAGGGTAAAACTATTTCAAGAATTTCTCATGACATTGAGAGTCTCCGGGCTAAAGTGCGGGTGAAGCAATTTTGAATTTCACCGGATATAGTGTGTAAGCATCACAAAATTTACAGAAAGTAATAATACTATTATTTCTAAGAATTTAAAAAGCAATATACAATAATAGATCAATATATAAGCTGGTAGAATGTGTACTTACGAATGCAGTCAACTTTGCTTCTATCCGCAATAGTTTGGCGTCTTCGCGATATCTGAAGAGTACTAAGAGTACTAATAGTATCTAAAATATTTTTATAATAACATAAATTGCTTATTATAGTTAGGTAGTTAGGGCAACGCATATTTTGTGGTGCATTCTTTTATTCAAATGGGATGACTACAGATCACAATTGAGACAAGTCCTCTGAAGAACTATCAGGATAGTTTTACGAGGTCTCCGCGGCTCTAGCATGCGCACTCCTGAATTCAGACTTTAGAGTTTACTTACACTTATGATGTAACTCACAATTAAATCACCTTTAACGCTGTATGACCAACTTTCAAATATTTTCTGCGATCTTGAAACTAATCTAAATATAGTCCATATAAATGCTCAAAGTGTACCCAGCCATTATTCTGAGTTGCTAGCTTCATTTGATAGTCATTTTCTTGATGTCATTTTAATTTCTGAATCTTTTCTTAAACCTTCTCTTCCTTCCACTCAGTTTGCGATCCCTGGATTTGTCTTAATTCGTAATGACAGGACGGGAAAAGGAGGTGGTGGAGTAGCAATTTACCTTCGTGCAGATATTCAATATAAAGTTGTCGATATGTCTCCTTCTCTTTATTCCGAATTGGCTGAATATCTAGCAATCGAAATTACAACTCATCACACTAAATTGCTTCTCATCACTTTCTATAGCCCTAACCTTAATGTAGACTATTTCGATTCCTTCGACAAACTTCTTAATGATTTTCGAGCTATGTATCATCATGTTGTAATTATGGGTGACTTTAATACTTGCCTTCTTAAAAGAGACTTTCGTTCAACTAAACTTCAATCTATGATATCTTCTTTTGACCTTCATTTTCTACATACTTCAGCCACTCATCACTTTCCAAACTGTGTTCCTTCTCTTCTGGATCTCATGATAGTGTCCTCACCCAATAATGTCGCACTTCACGGCCAACTTACTGCTCCGTTCTCATACCATGACCTTGTCTTTCTCTCATATCGCATACGTACTGCTAAGTGAAGAATACAAAAACTAGTCTTACGCAGTTTTAATCATATTGACCAAAAGGCTTTAGAAGTGGATGTCAGATGTATCGATTGGTCCTTAGTAACAAACTGTACAGCCATATATGACATGGTTGATAGCTTTAATTCTCTTATTTTAAATATTTATGATCGCCATGCTCCGGCTAGAGCAGTAAAAATAAAACACAATCCTGCCCCTTGGCTCTCTGACAAAATTAAGGAGTACATGGCTCGGAGAGACAGAGCTAAGAGAAAATTGAAGCAGTTCCCGAATGAAAATAACCTCAACAATTACAAAATGCTACGTAACCATTGTAATAAACAGTGCCGATTTGCTAAAAGAAGTTATTTTCATACGTCACTTTATAATCGCAGTACTTCGGATTCTTGGAAATTTCTTAGAACAGTTGGAGTTGGTAAAGTGGCAAATGCTTTAACTAATGACATGGACTTGGACTCTTTAAATAATTATTTTTCTTTGCCTCCTATCACATTGAGCAACACTATCAAAGCCAATACAATAAGCTACTTAACGAACTTGCCAATTTGTAATCCAACTTTTGCCTTTCAAACTATTACTGAGGCAGACGTAAAGGTAGCAATACTTTCGATTTCTTCTTCGGCTGTGGGGTATGATGGACTTTGCTCTAAAATGATTAAATTAATTCTTCCTTTCCTATTACCTATTTTAACTTACATATTTAACTACTCTTTATCTACATGCTGTTTCCCCGTAGCCTGGAAAAAGGCAAATATTATTCCTCTTCCTAAAATTTCTAACCCCACTTCTCCCTCTAACTTTCGTCCCATATCTATCCTTCCATTCCTATCCAAAGTTCTAGAATACATTGTTCATAAGCAACTTTCTGTTTTCCTGTATAATAATAACTTTGTAAGCCCTTTCCAGTCTGGATTTCGTCCTGGGCTTAGCACGACTTCAGCACTTGTTAATGTAACAGATGATATCCGCTGGGCCATGGATAACAAATCTCTAACGGTTCTTGTTCTTTTAGATTTTAGCAATGCATTCAATTCCATTGACCTTGATGTTCTTCTCAGTGTTTTACAATCTCTTAATATATCCTCTCCTACCGTAGCCTGGTTTAATTCATATCTTCGCGGACGTTCACAACGTATACGGGTAAATGAAACATTTTCCAACTGGAGTGATCTCGTTGCGGGCGTCCCTCAGGGTGGTGTTCTCTCTCCTCTTCTTTTCTCAATTTTTATTAATTCTATTACTAAAGTCATTTCTTCTAAATTTCATTTATACGCTGATGACTTACAAGTATATCGCCATTTCGCACTACAAGATGCACATTCAAGTATTTCTTTATTAAATGAAGATTTATACCGCATAAATGAATGGGCTAAATCCTATGGCTTACTTGTAAATCCGACGAAATCCAAGTCTATGATTATTGGCAGCAAGCGAATTCGCTCACGTGTCGATCTTACTTCTCTTCCTCCTATTAAATTAGATGACAAAGTGATTACTTACACTGATGCGGCGAAGAATTTAGGTGTAATCTTTGACACGAATGTTTCGTGGAATGCTTATATTAGCAACATCAGCCGAAAGGTGCATTACTCAATGCATTCGGTTAAGCGTCTCCAATATTTTTTACCGTTTTCGACTAAGATATCGCTTGCGCAGGCCCTTATTCAGCCAATAATTGAGTACGCAGATGTATGTTTCCTGGATACAACGGAGGAAAATCTAAATAAGTTAGAACGCTTGCAGAATCTCTGCCTACGATTTATCTTTGGTCTTAAGAAATTTGATCATGTATCTCAGGCTCGCAGGACACTTCAGTGGCTACCTATACGTCTACGTAGAGATTATAGAATTCTTTGTTTCCTTTTCAATGTCCTTTTCAATCCCAATTCTCCCCCTTATTTGCGTTCCCGCTTCTCATTTGCCCATTTAGATGATCCTTCCTGCAGGTCACATCGACGTACTCTGCTACAGATACCAGTCCACAAAACTGACTTCTTCTCCTATTCCTTCACTGTTCATTCCGTCAAACTTTGGAATTCCTTGCCGCCTGAGATTCGTGATTGCAACAAACTTGGACTTTTTAAAAAAAGAGTGAAGGAGCACTATTTAAATCTTATGTAAATTCTTTGTTTCGTTTATAACTTAATAATATTATTTATTATTTTATACTATTTACGTAAATTTACATATTAGTACTTATATATATATTAAGTATATTTTATATATTTATATATGTATGTATATGATATTTATTGTATGTATATATATTTGAATTATGAATTATATGTATGCATTATACTTTGTTAGTTATAAGTTATTTTTATGTACACCTAAATATGGCCTAAACTTTACAAACGTTTCCGTTTATCAGGTCTGCTGGAAGAGATTCCTGTATGGAATAAGCTGTACCTTTGTACTTGCCTATAATATATCTCTGTTAGTTTATAAGTTTCCATGTACATAAATTATTAAATAAATAAATAAATAAATAAATTACTGTTTATGGAATTTATTCCGGTCAATATATGTATTTAATAAGCCCGACGTTTTAGTTGCTTAACATTAGCCATGATCAACGGATATACTGTTTATTTATTTAATAGTTAATTTACAGTGGAAATGCACATAAACTTAATATTATAAAAAATATACAAAGGTATTACCTTATACGTTTTTTGCGGGGAAATGCTTTACGTACAAGGCACTTTACAGGTACATAGTTTTTGGGGGATACCGGGAGCAGTCGGAGACATTCTCATAACTAACGACACCCATAGACATCCACATAGAGTTTATACAGATGTGTTGCCTTCCTTCCTCCTCGAAACTCCATGGGGGACTTGCTGTTCACACATCGCACGAAACGCGACAGCACAGCTGTAACTTTTTGCTGGTATCGTGCAGGTGAGATTGATCTCCCAATCCAACTGGCCCCAATCGGCCACATGCAAGCATGCAGCGCGGCACTACCCCTTCGTGAACTACTTATAACTGACTAAAGCTACCTAAATTACCAATGAAAGGCTGTGAGATATATTTGTTTTGGAGCGTAGGGCAGAACGGATAAAGACGAGCATCATATCTGCATACATTTTGATATTTATTTTTAATCGACTTCAAATGAGAAGTTATCAATTAGACTATGTTTTATACCTTTATTACGCGATTACTCTTTTTTGTATATTGATTCTCATATTAAATTTAGTGTGTTACAAAATAATTATCAGATGATGTGATACCGGAAAAATCGCGGACGGCTCTATAATTTTATATGTAGATATGTGTAAATTATAAAACATCACACTGAGTTTATGATGGAAGTTACAACTCATGATTTAGATGTTAGGGGTTTAAGCACGGCCAGTAGGTATATTTAGATTGTGAGCTGAAAATCTCAACAACAGTTATTTAATGCAATTCTACCTTATTAGATTAGCCTAATGATACTATATAAAATGTTTGTTGTCATCGTAACTAAACTATTACTAGGACACCAAAAAAATTAAACAAAAACATTAGACCAAACTTATTATTTTTAAAAATAACTTATCATGGAAGTCGGTGGTATATTCTGTCGCATGGATGTTTAGTCGCGGCAGGCGCAGACAAACCTGTCGTTGTCTTGGCACCTATTTTTGCTGTTCGACATTCAATTTAATTTATTATAAACTTTTTAGTGTGGTTTGAAATCAGTTTAATTTTAATTAATTGTCCACTTAAATTAATTGTCCAATAATTGTTTCGTATGATATCGTCATCAATAGATGAAAAATTAAATTTAAGGGAAATAAATAGTGCGTTAAAACACTGGTAGGTACCTATACACAAATATACACACAAATTTATTTTAATATAAACAACAATTAATATTATAAACAAGTCACAATAAAATTTCAGAAGTAAAATTTTTAATGATAACGATGACTGTAACAAAAAAGTGATTCTACTAAAAAGTAGAATATAGTTATTTGTTTTTTTTCACAGTAAATTTACATATAAGTATTTAGTTCAGCTCAAAATCAACAAAAACCTTATATAAAAGCAAGCAAACAAGATGTTGTTAATATTACTTACTTTTATAGTGAGTATCATAAATGTTTTTCAGATTTATATTATGCAATGTTAACGTTCCAAGAATATGTCGCATGAATCGTAGAAGCTGTACCAGCAATAAAAATAGTACAAATTGTTGTGCGAAATAAATTGCTGATGTATAGGCCACAGACTCTGAAAAATATATTGTATCTCTTACAAGGTTATACAATTTTATATCGTTTATCTTAGGTTTATAGCATAATGCTTCGTATGTTTACTAATTTTCGTAAAATTAAATTGTCCCAAAATAAATGATTTATTTATGTAAGATCATTGATAAATATAATTTCTCTGCATTGAGATAAATGTACTGCGTAGTATTGTATTCTGTGTCTACGGCATAGTAGTAATAACTCACTGTTTCTCTGCGCTATTTTTTTGTAACGTCAAGTCGGCGGTGACAGTGTTTTTTCGCTTTGTGAACTATTTTGCGGAGCGCATACGTACAGATCCCATCTCCTTAGTGCATTTCTGTGTGCATCACCATCCTATGACCAAGTGCTAAGTGGTTCCCAAGCCAACCCGGGCACGGCCCGCAACGCATAATTATAATAATTATGTCGAAGTGAGAAGTGTCGGGAAATCCCAGTAACCGTGGCCAAAGAAGACCGCAGAACTTGAATTACGACCGCACCCGTCGACATACTCCACCGACTTTATTGAAGGGAGGGTGGAGTAAACGTGCGGACCGGCCTATATCCGGCCCAAGAATGCCGAAGCGCGGCAAATCGCGCATCTATGCGGAGCGATCTCTTCTCCCCACTGAAGATGGGAGCTACACCATCATCGAGCGCGAGATTCTCTTCGAGGGTGCCGGCGAAGGTGCCTCCACTTCACGGGTGGAAGAAGAAATCCGTGCAAGCAAATAGGCGGCAACATCCCCCAACGAGGGGTTGGCGTAGGTGGCAGCAATATCATCGGAGCCGGCTTCACCGGAGGTGTATATTATGTTGCCTCCATCGTCACCGGTTCCATACCCGCCGGTATCACCTCTATCCCCGCCGGAACCAGCCGCCGGAACCAGCTCCGCAGGGGCCCTCCAAGAGGCTAGCGTCGTCCCCCGCGGAAGAACAGCTGAGGAGCGAGCCAGCGATCACAACACCGGATCCGGAAGCACCGAGATCACCGCGGCTTCTCACGCACCCCTTCACCGACGAAGACCCCATCACCACCGTCAGCGGCTTCGATAGTCAGCAGTGACTTCAGCAGCGTACACAGCAGTGACGTGACGAGGTACCGGAGCTTCGCAGCAGCCCTAGAGAGTCCGAAAACTGCGAAAGTGAGTACACATTCAATCACGCGTGCGCTTCTTCGGCCCCCCGTTATTCTGCCCCCACTGCCCCTTCAGGGCCTAACAAGCCGTCTAAGGCCTATCCACCCATAATAGTGAAAAATCTACCCGATTGGCCCAAACACTTAGTCTCTTAAAGAGAAATTAAACCGTGCCCCTAATGCCAGACCATTTGGGAAAGGCATAAGGTTTATCCCGATATCCCCCGAGGAGTACAGGGCAGTCCAGGTGCTACTCGGCGACATTTCGAAGTCGGATCCGGCGGTGCAGTGGCACTGTTATTCCCCGCGTGCAGAACTCCCCATCAAGGTGGGTATTAGAGGACTGCCAGCGGGGACTAACATCCAAAGTATTGCCGTGCTTTCCTGTGCGATTCGTGAGACATATAGAGGCGAAGCAGGGCCGCCCGGGCTGTCTCTTTTACGCGCAGTTGGACCGGCTGCCTAAAGAGGAGTTAGCCCGACGATATAAAGGAGCTACTCCGCATGCCTGGCGTGGTGGTCGAGGCATGGCGTGGCCAAGTGGGCCCCGTCTAATGTCATCGTTGCCAAGCATTCGGCCATGCCTCAACCAACTGCCATAGGTAGATCCGCTGCATCAGGTGCAGAGATGGACATGCCGGGGCGGACTGCCCGCGCCCCAGGGACTCCACTACTTGTGCCAACTGCGGAGGCACCCATGCGGCCAATGATAGAAATTGTCCCGCATATAAAAAGACAGTCAGAGCCCGCGTTTTACGCACTCACCCCTCCCCCTTTCCGGACAAACCAACCACTGGACTTGGTGGAGTACGGAGCCGGCCCTTCTCTCGCTGCGCCTGCCAACGCTCCAGTGGAGCGCGGACAGGCACCGCAAAAGAAAAAAAAAAAGAAGAGCAAGAGGAGGAAAGGCGCTGCTGTGACGGGGGAGCAAGTCCTAACGGACTCAGCAACCCTCTTGGTGGCGCCAGCCACAGTTACAACCCAGGTTCCATCTATGGAAGTCGAAAGGACCCCCCTCCCATCAGAACAAATCCCTGCCTCAACAGCCGCCGTAAAGGGTAGCCAAATCGGTAGCGAAACAAACTCCGGTCGCCCGCCAAATCCACAGTCTTGAACGGGAGTGTGAGGTACCACATACCTCTGCACCAGACACAGCCAGACAAACACCACACACACCGTCACCCAACACCGCGTGAGAGGGCAAGCGCATTTAGCGCTCACTTGACCCCTGAGGACTTTCGTCAAATTATGACAGAGATCGTCAGGGAAGAACTAACCCGCATATTAACCGCGCCTATCCAATGGCTTTCCAACTATTTCGCAGCATTCCTTCCGCCAGGCAATCGATATGTACCAGGACGTTCTAAAAATAATATATTGGAACCCTGGCGGAATACGAAATAAGAAGGGCCAACTTAGGTTGATCGCGCAGGAGTATGACGCACACATAACACTCCTGGGCATAATAACCTTCTTATCCCCGTCCACACAGTTCCGTTTGCCCAATTACGCAACATACCGTCGGGACGAGGTAGCTCCAAGTGGCCAGGCGTACCGTGGTAAAGCTGTGCTTGTAAGGAGGGACGTAGTCCACGACGAGCTCCCTTTGACAGCCTTCACTGACATGAGCACCATCGGCGTTGTAATACTTATGTCAGGGAAGGAGTTGCGCGTATACGCGACATACGGACCGCCCGGGAACCAATTCCACTTTAATAATGTCCACCACATCCTGGACGGAGACGGCCCGGTGTTGGTTGCTGGGAACCTGAACGCCAAGCATACTGCTTGGTGTTCGGCCTCCATCAACTACGCCGGTGCCAGACTAATGGCTAACGCGGAGGTACGACTATACTGTGCAGGGACCCGCGTGCCTGCGTGAACCTCAACCAGCTACCGGATATGCTGGACATCATAAAACACAAACAGCTACTCACCACCCCTGACATAGAGATGATCTATGACACGTCCACTCAACATCTACCTCTGTTGATTACGCTTGACCAGGGGGCAACCCTTAGGGAGGGTGTACGGACCAGAGCCAGGGTCGACTGGTCTGTCTTTAGAGACAAACTGGCCGGATTCACTGTCGACGATGTGCTGACTACTTCTGGGGAGGTGGAGGCAGCCGCATGCCGCTTTACGGAAACAATCCGGAGAGCACAGGCGGAAGCTACCACCACCATACCGCTGAGGTCGCATCGCCAGAGTGAACTTGCCCCAAGCCTGCTGGTGACTCTTAATAAGACGCGTCAGCTTAGGAAACTCTTGTCACACACTCGCTCCCCTCGGGTTAAAGCGGAGCTCAACAGAGTGTCTGAGGAGCTGTCCTTGGCGGCGGTGGAGTTTCACGGTGTCGGCTGGGATCTGAGAATATTCGAAGCCCGGGATGACGATATCAGGCTCTACGCCCTCAACAGGCAGCTCACCAGACCCAAACACTTTACAACATCACTGCTGGATAGCTCGGGCAGGAGACACTACGGAGCTCAGGCTCGTGTCAAAATCCTAGTCACACACCTACAGACAACATTTACTCCACATGCACCTGCTGCCGTCGCCTCCGAACACCATGAGCGCGTTGAGGACCGATTGCGGGAGCTCTTATCCAGTCCGACACCGCAGCTTCAGCGGGGAGATTTTATCTCTCCCTCAGAGCTGTGGAAGGTTTCCCGGCGCCTACCAAGGCGTAAAGCGCCAGGCATGGATGGAGTTCCCACAATGGCCCTCATCATGATGCCCCGTCGTACAGGCGTCGCGTTGGCTAGCCCCGCACTTTCCGGATATCTGCAAAGATGGGAGGGTTGTTGTGCTACCGAAGTCGGGAGAGCCCCGGAACTTGCCCGGAAGTTACCGGCTGATCACGCTGCTATCTCACATCGCGAAGCTGTTCGAGCGGCTAATGCTCCGGAGGCTGAAGAGGCACATTTCGATGAGGGATGAGCAATTTGGCTTCCGGAGCGGTCACTCGACCACGCTGCAACTGACGCGGGTACTCCATCACTTGACCATGGAGTGGAACTAGGGGAGACACACCGTTGGAGTATTTCTCGATATGGAGAAAGCCTTCGACCGAGTGTGGTACCCCGGGCTCCTGTTCAAGTTGATGGATGCCGGCGTCCCGCATGCGATTGTGAAGTTAGTAGCGTTCTTTTTACACGGCCGGACATTTCGCGTATCGGTAGAGCAACAACTTTAGACCCCTAGGTAGGAGTACCGCAAGGCAGTTGTCTCTCGCCATGTCTGTACGCGGCTTACACCATCGACATCCCCACCCTCAGTGATCGTTTGGGAGAGGGAGAAGAGGATGTCGCACTGTTCGCCGACGACAGCGCCTACTTCACATCGTCGCGCAGGCCAGACCTCGCGGTCGCGCGCGGCTTCTTGATATGCTACCGAAGTGGCTGGATAAATGGAGAATGTCCGTCAACGTGGCGAAAACGGCTTCTCTATTTGTCAGCCGAAAGCGCGACATGTCGGGACAGTTAACAATGAGGGGCCAGGAGCTGTCTTAGAGATCCCCGGTGCTGTACCTCGGATGTAGCATTTACCATTCGCTGCGTATGGGCTCGCAGGTTGATCGTCAGATTAACCAGGCGAGAGCTTCCCGTGCGTTGCTGCGGCCGGTGTTGTCATCCGAGTTACCGTTACGCACCAAGTTGGGCATCTATAAGACGTATATCCGATCGCGCCTCACGTACGCTACCCCCGCGTGGTACGCGCAGTAGAACATAGCCCTCAGAGCAATCGTAGGAGCCGACCGGTAAGTCCGGAATAGCACAATCGCGCGTGATATGAGTGTGGAGTCGGTGGGAGAGTTTGTGGCCCAGTTGTCTTCCGCCATGCTTAACAAGGCGAACAACGGACCGCACGCTCACTGGCTTCGCGCCTCTTCATACGCGCTTATCCACGAGAGCTCTGTGCCCGCGATTTTATTACCACCGCTCAGTCAGTTACCATAGGGCAACCGAGTCTGGCTTGTAGGAAGAAGGTTACACCAGCACACCCATTTAAAAGCACTAAACACACCACAAGCACAACACACCACACCCAGCAGTCATAGAGACTGCCTAGTAGTCTAGGCTACTATATAGCCGAAATTATTCGGTCATAACCCCCCCAACAACCCGAAAAACTGCATTTTAATAATGCAGATCCCCTTCACCGAGGGGGTACTCCCCCTCGCGAGCTTAGTTCGGCCATGAGGTTAGCCTCGAGGCCCGTAAACCTCCCAGCCTTCCCGGCTGCGAGAACACCATACAGCGATGACAACTGATAAGACGCACCTCGCTCCATTGCCATAAATTCCTTCCAGATTTTGTTACAAGGTAAGTACGACATATTATGTATTTAGTTTTATTGTTAATATTGATTATTAGTTAATTTCATGAAATACAATTTAATATAAAATAAATGTTTTATTAATTCCTTAAAACCCAGTATTTATTTTATTGAAAATTAAAATCCTTCATTTCATTACTTCTCTTTAGGTTACTTTTAGTAATTTTTAACAACACTTTTCAAGAGGACGAGCAAAAGTTTTGAGAAATGTCTCATTTATGTATAAAAACTACCTACCTACGTGAAAGAACTCAATGAGGTGCTCTACTTGCAACTCCTTTGGCTTGCTACGAATGGGCATCAAAATATCCACTCCCTTTTGGCTTCTTTTGCCTCTCTGCCCAAATAATTGAAAGTACTAACTAAGGGTCGCAACGTCATGAACTGTCAGTCCACGTTCGCCGAATGTAGTGCGCGCCAAGAAAACGTTCTTGTAGACGTGAACTTCCCCAAATCGATTCTCTGGAGCCTATATTTCACAATCTAATTCTATCTATGTAAGGGTCTTTCGCAAAAAAAGTGTAAATTTGTCTAAAATTTACGAATTTTTAATATCTGATAATTCAGCTTTACCAATTATTAAAGGACCATATCTTGATGTATAATTTGGGGAAGGGAAGGTATGCTGCGAAAATAGTTTTTGAAAAAAAATATGCAGAAAAAAGAGTCTGCCAGATTAATGAGAAAAAGGGGTCAGGTAAATTAGAGTAGTTCAGGCTTATGAGAAAACTGGTTTATTTTTGAAATAATAACCTATATACACTACTACCATTTTAATTATATTAAGTTTAATTACTTAAGACAACTTATAAATCAATCACAATGTGGTATCATCATCATCATCATCATCTCAGCCACAGGACGTCTACTGCTGAACATAGGCCTCCCCCATAGATTTCCAAATCGACCGATCAGACGCAACCTGCATCCATCGGCTCCCCGCAGCCTTCCTCAGGTCGTCTGACCATCTAGTGGGGGGACGCCCTATGCTGCGCTTTCCGTGACGTGGTCTCCACGCCCTTCTGTCCCAACGCAGAACCTTTCTGTCCCAACGGCCATCGGTTCTTCGTGCTATGTGCCCCGCCCACTGCCACTTCAACTTGCTAACCCGTTGGGCGATATCGTCGACTTTAGTTCGTCTGCGGATCTCCTCATTTCTGATTCGATCACGCAGAGAAATGCCGAGCATCGCCCTCTCCATAGCTCGTTGAGCGACCTTGAACTTTCTTAAGAGGCCCATGGTTAAGGACCACGTCTCTGTACCGTATGTCATCACTGGCAACACACATTGGTTATAGACCTTTGACTTTAAGCACTGAGGTATTTTGGACGAGAATACGCTGCGTAGTTTCCCGAAAGCTGCCCAGCCGAGTTGGATTCGTCGATTAACCTCTTTCTCAAAGTTGGACCTACCTAGCCGGACTACTTGTCCAAGGTAGATATATTCGTCAACAACTTCGAGATCGGAGTTCCCAACAGAGATTTCGGTGGGTACACCATGGACATTAGCCATGATTTTTGTCTTGTCCATGTTCATTTTAAGACCCACTTGTTGGGAAACTTCGTTGAGGTTAGACAGCATTTTACCTAGGTCTTCCATTGTCTCCTCCAAGACCACAATATCGTCGGCAAATCGAAGGTGAGTGATGTACTCGCCATTAATATTGATGCCTAGTCTTTTCCATTCCAGGAGCTTGAAGGCGTCTTCCAAGGCAGTAGTGAATAGTTTCGGGTAGTTAATGTATTCTTTTATTCCAGGTGCAATACAGCTATTTTCATCATCTTCCAAAAATGTTTTTATATCATATTTAGTTTTTTTTATTGTATTTTTCCTGTGTGTTCTATTTCGAAGTATAACGCGTAACTGTCCCATTGATTTCTAAGCCTTTAAGGGTAGTTTTACATGTTCCTCTAGTGCATCTGATAAGTTTTTTTGCTGCGTACGTTTTAAGACCTTTAAAATTCTTCAAAAAACCTTCAGTAAGTTTCCTTTCGTGAATATCAATATTACATATGGTCTTATTTTTAGGACCTTTAAGTTGTATTATTTGCTTTTTATACTCGTTAATTTTTTTTACATTATCTAGCTGTGATTTAAGAAATTCTGTATGTTTATATATATTGTTTGTCTTTCCTATATTTTAACTTTCTTAGGCGAGTTCTGGAGTATTCCTTCCACTGGAATATGGAGAAGTTGGTGAAGTGGAAGGACTAAATGTTGGTGAAGGTTCACGTGAGCTTGAAGGAATAGCCATTTCTATAGATGCAAGACGTGATGTCCTTAAAAATTCTCTGACGTCATCTACGCATTAAATTGAATTTTCTGAATCACTTTGAGGCGGACTATTGCATTCCATAAACAATTTCAAATTATTCTTTTCAGCCTTTTTTCTATTATAATATTTTTTAAAGTTTACCCTCCACCCTCCTCCTTTTTTCTCTGTATCCTTTGCTGACTTGGAGTCATTTCATTTATAGGAATCACTTTTTTCTCTTCTACTCTCTTCCGGTATTTCGCTTTATTTTTTTTTCATATTGAGCATAAAGTGCAGGATTATTCTTTATTCTTTGATATCTTTCTTTTTCATTTAGTCGTTTTATTTTTAGTTTTTCTTCACAATTTAATTTTGAAGATTTTGACCGCCCCATTTTACCAGTTATTTTTTTAACATTTATTATTTATTAAATATACAATAACGTATCTTAGATGCAAAATACTACAAATCTCAATAACCTGAACATTACCTCATTCACTTGACCATATAATACAGGTCAATTATAACCAGGTCAATGAGGTTTTGGAATTAGAATCAAAGTTTTAACAAAACCTTCGATTTACAGCTAATTTCGTATTTACGGCTTCATTCAGAACATACATATACATATAACAAATATTTAACGGTTGAATTTATACCTAATACTTTCCAGAAAATTTGACCAGAACAAAGAGAACTTACTTCTTACAATTGCGTCGAATTCCAATAATTTAAAAACTGTAAACTTTTGACGCGTGCATATCACTCTAACATTAGAAGCATACTGACTACGATCGTATGGAGGGGCGCGGGGTCCACACTGCTAATATGGTGCACTTTGCGATACATTTTTAGTTCCTGCCAGGTGAATTATGAAACCGCCCGACAAAAAGTTAAAATTGTTTATTAAGGCGCTGAATACACCTAAAATGGTTTTGTTTAACATTTTTTTAGCAACATCCGTTCGACATATTATGGTGAAAAAAAAATATATTATTTTTGAAGATATTTCTGATCATTTGCCCGTCTTTAAAACACAATTTTATTTACTATGTTCGATAAAAATAAATGCCGAAGATACCTCTTAACAATAAATTTAACAAAAAAATGTCTATCAGAATTCTTAGTATTGTAATAATAATTCGCCGATATGCTCATCACAGTGTATTTAATTAAAAGCCCGTTTTATATTTTCAAATAACTTACTAGATTTTCAATAATAAAATTATTTTTTATTTATGGCTGAAATCAAACAGAGCGTTGCAAGCATAGAGTTTTGTTCTCTGTCACTCGTACTCATTCGAGCAGAGCCCGCTGGGGCCTGTTGCTGTACGGACATGTGTCGCTTTTTTGCACTGACGTTATTACTTATTTACGAACTTAATAGCTATTAATATTTTGCCTTCATTTTCCATTTAAATTCTATTATTTGTATACTAACTGGACTGGACTAACATAGAAATATATTATAAATTCATTGGAATGACAGTGGCGCTATCTATCGAAAATTGGTCGTACCAGAACAGAAACCTTCGTGGGCGCATTCAGAACAATTCACTAAAGATCATCACATGCTCAAATTCATTATGTATTACGATTCTAGAAAGGACATAATATGGACAAACATTCATTTTTATAAATAGATAATACATTCGTGTCTGTGAAACAATGGAAATACACATACAAAATTT
>LUGF01059874.1:1018-14238 GCA_001625245.1 Calycopis cecrops
ACGCGACAGCACAGCTGTCACTCAACGCCGGTGTCATGTAAGCGAGAGGTACATCCCTGGTCGTGCCGGCCCAATTCAGCTGCATGATGCATGCAGCGTGGAACTACCTCTCACTGAAGACTTCTTACTCTTACTTATCTTATACTTACTTATCTCTCTCTTACTTATCTTATACTGCTTACTCTTACTTATCTTGTAAGTAAATACTTATAGTATAAGACTAGCCAACCGATGCCCACTTCATGGTGCGTCAAGATGAATAATGGTCGCAGCACACTTATCAACTCGGAAAGGGATCGTAAACGCCTCGCCTAGAAAAGCGAAGTCGATACGGTTATGTTGCGTTTCCCCTTAGTGTGCGTTGCAGTATATTTCATACAAAGACTGACCGGCTCGAGGTGATACGGTTACGATCCCTTTCCGAGTTGATAAGTGTGCGGCGACCATAATTGGTAATTCGAAATAAAAGCCTGATAATGTTAACTTATATCAATGATCGAATCTTTAAAATCGATCCAGTAATTTCAGAGTCTATTAGATACGTACACCAAAAAGTTTTTCCTCTTTATAATATTACTAGAAATACAGATGTAAATTAATAACAAAAATCTGAGTCCGAAATATGTACGAATAGATGTTTATTGTTGTTTGTTGTTATGTAAAAAATACATGACGTAGGCCGAAGTCACACCCACAAATCTGCCTCGTTTCTGGACCTCCGCCAACGACGGCATAGCCCGCGCGGTTAGATAAGTCTATGAAACAAACTCGTGATCAATTTATTTAAATTAAGAATGTTTTTTTTAGAATTGCAGACCTTGTCTTTGGCCATTGACATCTGTAGCGGCAGTGTCTAGTGCAATGGTTCCCAATCATTGGTCCGTAGAAGCCAAAATATGGTACGCGAATGATTTTAAATTTAGCGGGCGGTAAGCCGTTGGTTGCCGTGCAGTGAGTGAGAATTTTTAGTATACCTTCGTTGTGGTCCCTGCTAGGCTATCGAGAATAATATAAAAGTGGTCCCAGGTGGTCCAAAAGGTTGGGAACCCCTGGTCCAGTGGTATCAACTACAAAAAGTGAGGTCCGGGTTGGATACAAAAGTAGTAATGGAATTTTAAATTCCCCACAACAGACCGGAATCAAATTTTTAATTTAATTTTTATTCAATATAGAGGAACAGGATGCCCGCAATCTCGTTTACATGAATCCGCTTTTTGCCGCAATCGGTTAAAAAGTAGCCTATAGTCTTCCTAGCTAAATGGACTTACCACAGCTAACAGTAAAAGAATTTTTTAAAACAGACCAGTAGTTCCAGAGATTAGCGCGTTCAAACAAACAAAAAAAACAAACTCTTCAGCTTTATATTATTTGTATAGGAATATAGATACCTACTATTAGACCAAACAAAATAATTTGATTCGTAGGGATAGTGTAAAACACATAATGGTCGCCGCACGCTTATCAACTCGGAAAGGGATCGTAACCGTATCGCCTCGAGCCGGTCAATACTCTTCGTATGAAACTTCATACTGCAACGCACACTAATGGGAAACGAAACGTAATCGTATCGTCTTCGCTTTTCTAGTCGAGGCGTTTACGATCCCGTTCCGCGTTGATAAGTGTGCGGTGCGGTTGATAAGACGTATTGGTTTATAAAAAACAGATTTACTTTAACACACCCTCAAACTATTCGAAGTGTAAGGTTTCTTTATAGCTGAGATGTTCGATCTCGCCTACCATAGTTCACTAATATTATGATGAATTGTCAAAATACCCAGAGGAATGTTATTGAATTAACAAGCCACAATGAGAATCCCACTGCGGTTGATTGTGTAAGCTAATTCAATTCACACATAGTAGGCGAGGTTAGGACTTGCGATCAGAGGCGAAACGTGACGTCAATATCTTACTAATGGATACTAATCTATATGTCGCAGTCGGATTGTATAAGCCGCCGTATTACATTACGGCTAGCCATTTAGAAAAACAGGGCCGTTTTGTAATGCGGCGGGTCAACGATTAGCCGGATTGTCGTTGAGAAACGTTCTACAATATGGCGGCTCACGTTTAGCCTCATTGTGCCAATCCACTGGACTCGCTCGCTTCGCTCGCTCGTTGTGTATAAACATAGTCTAACATAACCTAACCCATCCAAGTATGATTCTAAAATTCACACTTTGGCTATTAACACCCTTAAGCCTCCCACACTCACGAATACTCGATTTCAGGTCATTAGTGAAAAAAATACGGCGAACACTTTCTGGTGGAGTTTGACCTAGCCGTATTCGATCCGGCTAATCGTTGACCCGCCGCATTACAAAACGGCCCTGTTTTTCTAAATATACAATCCAACTCCGACATATACATATAATAAAACTGTAGATGTCATTTTGTCTGTGTCTTATGCGGCGCACACGCAAAAACTACTGGGCCGAAACTGAATTATTTTACCCGACTGCCACAGGGAGAAGGGTAATGTTTTTCAAGTGTATGTTTTGTTATACAAGGTTGATAAACATTAAATGAAACTACGTATACTAAAAGTGCCTACTATTAATCCTCAACTATTAAAAAAAAATACATGAAGTATATAAAAACAATTTTCGAACAAAATAAATAGCTTACTAATTAAGAAAAAACGTAAAAGTCCTTTGAAGTCACGGCGACAGCCAGCGGCAACCTCACACGGGGTAATGACCCCGTCAGCCGGCCGACAGTCAGCTGACGTAATACAGAGTGTACGCACTGAGAAAAAACTTTAAAAAATTCCTGTAGCTAAACTGTTGGTCCGATTGATCTGATTTTTATTGTGTACCCTGGAAACGATACACTAAATATGTGGTTTCATTTAATGCCTCTCGCTTTTATCAACCTTGTATATTAGTCCTCGGCAACATAATATAGACTATAAATTATCATTATTTAAGTATAATGCTGCAGTCGGAATCTCGAGTTGAAATACACTATTGTAGGGCAAAATAACGGATTGACAATTCGGCTACATAACATTTACGTTACCATGACAACATATTTTGACAAGACAACGGCTGTCGGGTCAACTAGTCTATCTATAATATAATACTAGCTTTTTCTCGTGGCTTCGCACACGTTAAATTCGATGTTATTATAGACGTAAACCTTTATCTAGAATTATTATCAACGGATGAGGCACTCTCCTATCATAAAAAAAAATACATCGATAAATATCAGGTTCTTTGGCATTTTGCCAGTTTTCCACCCTATTGATATGCCAACTGTCAGATTGACCTTGTAAGAAAACTTTCGATAAGGCGACTGTTTGTCTAGGCGCCTGTGCCTGAAATTGGACTCGGAAAAAACAGAAACCATAGTTATGGCTGTACGCATACAAAAAAAATTTAAAAAATCTTTTTGAGAAACTCATATTTGCGGGTGCCTGCACGCATACATAACTTTGTATTCCGTTATCTTGAAAGTATATTATATTATATAGGTAAGACTTATAGTATTCGACATAAAATCCAGTCTGATGCTTTTACGAGTTTCCGAGAAAAGGCCTTGACAGATGTACAGACAGACGGACAGCAAAGTGACACTATAAGGGCTCCGTTTTTTTTTATATACGGAACAGTAAAAAAGACTACATCCTGGAGATACGCGACTCTCTGCGTAGTATTCAATAGGAACAGGCGGCTTTTCCGTCCCAACCAGTTGTACAGCACACTCGAAGCGATGACGTTGTTGACGGCTCCGACTGCTCCTTTACCCCCTTATGCTTTTTATAAAAAAAGTCTACACTACTTTCTCTGCGTAGTATCCAGTAAGATCGCCGCCTCCCGTCCCAGCGAGTTGTACAGCACGTTGGAACAGTTAGTGTAGTTGACAATGACTCCGACTGCTCGTTTGCACCTTTATACTATTTAAAAAAAACTGCTATAATATGCCTTACTCTGCGTAGTGTAGTAGGAAGGCCGCCTCCTGTCCCAGCGAGTTGTACAGCATGCTGGACGAGTTGTACAGCACGTTGGACGAGTTATACAGCACGTTAGACGAGTTGTACAGCACGTTGGACGAGTTGTACAGCACGTTGGACGAGTTGCTATAATATGCCTTACTCTGCGTAGTGTCCAGTAGGAAGGCCGCCTCCTGTCCCAGCGAGTTGTACAGCACGTCGGACGAGTTGGTGTTGTTGACGAAGAACACGTCCAGGCCGTCCTCCGTGGAGTTCTCCTTGGGCTGCAGCTGCGGCAGCGCCGGCGAGGTCCAGCCCAGGATGGTGCCGGCGATCACCGCACCGATCGCCGCTGGGAAATTATAAAAATATGAGTGAGCTTGGGTGATTTCATAAGGAGCAAGCGATAAGAAACTTTTCTTTTATGGTAAGTATAGGCAAACTAGCTACTACCAACGCCCATAGACATCATCATAGAGACTGTAAAGATGCGCTGCCCTTCCTCCACCTCCCTCCATAGGCCACCGGCAACTTACAAACTGCACGAAACGCGATGCTGTCACTTTGCACCGGTCTCGTTTAAGCGAGAGGTACCTCCCCGGTCGTGCCGACCTAATCGGCTACATTTTGTAAATAAAACCTTTTATGTGTAAAATTAGCTGTGCAGTGAGCTATTTTCCAAGTTTTCAAAAATCACTCCAGAATGTTTATCTGTGATCAACTTATACAATTTTTTATTTTTTATTCTGAATAGTATTTATCTCAAATTTTCAAATTAAAGATTCATAATTTATAAAACCCGCGAAAACGCTTATTTAAGCAAAATGGCGTCTTGGGACGTATTTAGCTTTGTAACGTTTTGTTAAATAGGGTATTTGACAATTTTTTGATTTTTTTATTTCATACTTTATGACTTGTTAAACACGTTACATAAATATTTCCAGAAAATAAGCAGTATTAACAACAAAAAATAACGTGAAAGTTGCGTGAGCTGCTCCCCTCCGTCAGAGGTGGGGAAAGGAAGACACCCGCTGTCCTCGGCCAAGATAACAATAGTATAACCTATTAATCGCAATATTCCGGTTTGCCTCCTCCCAGATTAGCTGGGAAAGAAGGGAGGGTCTGCACCCCCATCGACCACAAATTGCAGAGGCTCGAGCTACCTTAGGGCATTCGCCTCTCATACAGACGAAGCTGCACTGGGCTTTCAGTTCTGCTGGCGTAGATTCTATCTAAAAAAAAAAAGCAAGTAAATAAAGTGTCAAACACTAGGCAATTCGGCTAGTGTTTACTTGCCGGTGACGTCATCTGAGTTTCAACCGATCACAAAATGTTTTTGACGTTGACAAATAATTGCTTCTTTATTTCGCAAATTTTGCAATAAATATGCATTTTTTCATATAAAATAGACTTGTATACGGTTTATTAATTAATATCGTATATAATATGATGACTATAATTCGTAGTATATTTTTGATAGTGTCAAATAGCCTATTACTGCCAGTAGGTACCTAATATTTAGAGCTTTATTGTTATTGTTGTCAGTTGACAAATCCATAAGATCATCATCATATCGTATGGCTCTGCATAGGATCCTATATCATGACATCTAAACTTCGCAACCATTTCTCAGCTGCTGGTGTGAACCGATGAAGTTCGGACAAACCTTGAAAACCGGGGTTGGAAACTCGTCAAGAACTACCTCCTCGTGGTCCACCCCGGGCAACGGATTAGCTATCAAGCGAAACCCGGCTAAATGCTCTTGACTATTCTAGGCTGACCGGACTGTTCATACTCGTGAATCTCCCGGTCTAAATCTGCGCTATCCACGTATCCATAAGATGAGCTAGAAATTTAAAAAATGGCTAGTACTATGAATGAATGAATGAAATATACTTTATTGTGCATATTACAGAATAAATAAAAAATTACATATTAAAGTAATTAACTGGTACTATCAGTAGATTTCGGAATCAGCCTTTATGATTTGTTGGCTCATGCACATGTTACATCATCGTCAATTTCACGTCATTTCATGTCACGTCACTTAAAATAAAAATAAATATAAAAAAAAATGATTTTAATATAAAATGTTGATTATTTACAAATTATTTCTCTACATAATGTCTTTAAAAATCATAATAATTAAAAAAAGATTAAAGGTATTAAAGATTACATTGATTAAGCTTTTATTTTTAATTTTGGAAAATAGCCCGTTACACTCGCGCACAACAACTTTGCTAGTGATCACCGATGATCGAATGCATAGTTTACGATTGTATAAACGACATACATATACGACATATTATATTATCGAACTAAAGAATTATAAATACCAGCGATACTACTTAAGACAGCATTAATCATTCAGAACTGACATTAGTGTCAACTGTCACCTGTAAAGTGACAACTGAGTTAGTCAAATCAAGTCTATAGTCAAAAAGCTGGATATCTGGGCTGCCATATTAAATATTCATAATTGTTGATTGATTTAATTAATTCGAAAACTTTGATCACATTTGTTTAAATAATAATTATTTGAATTAAATAAAGAATAAAGAAAGAATCTATACAATCTAAAAATGCGGTGCTCTGGTTGCGATTTATTATTTAATAAAGACAATTTCTTGAAATGCAACCACTATGAATCAACGTATTGCTATGATTGCCTGAACGTGCCTGCCGAAATAAACAAGCCTCTTAATGCTGAACAGCTAGCTTCCCTAAGTTGTCCATCGTGTCAAAATGTGACGAGGCGCAAATATGAAAATGATACACCTGTACGTCATTCACGTAAGAACTCTTAAAGGTGGTGGATGGCGAAGGTGTAAGAATGAGAAAGTACAACAACATATACGAATTTTATTGAGAAGAATGACAAGCAAATTTTTGACATATTATTAAAACACCTTTTTATAATAAAGAATGTTTAGAGGCTACAAGAAAGAGTTTTTATTGATGCCCCAACCTTAACAAGAACAAACATCAAAACTTAATGAATGTATCTTTCAGCCAGGTTACAGACCAAAGTCTGCCATCTGTAATGAATGCTTCAACCGACGCTAGTTTTATAAACGAACCAGTCACAATGAGCAGTATTAGTAAGCTTTTTGATTTGAAACTGTCTCCGGATTCTGTGTTCATGATTGACTTACGGGTGGCACTGAAAAAGGATATTGAAAGCTTGGTAACAGCTGAAGTTAATGGCGTAGTTCAGGAAATTAAATCAGAAATGAATGAAAAATGAAAATCTAAATTATGGCAACGACAGATTTCATAGCAGCTAAACAGAAAGATATAAGGCTTGATAGCTTGAAGCAAAAAGCATTCAGATAAATAAATTGAGTCAGAGCTATCCAAATCCCAGATAAATATTCAAAAACTGCATAATCGTCTACATACAATAGAGAAAATCTCCCGGGACCTAAACGTTGAACTTCACGAAATACCAGAGATTAAAAACGAGAATCTCCTAGCTTTGTTTAGAAAATTGTGCGAATGTCTACAGGTCGTGATCCCAGACACAGATATAAGAGGATGTCGACGAGTTGCCAAGTTTGATACGAACTCAAAAAGACCACGAAATAGTATACCTACTTATTACGTTATCATCTCAATTCCACCGCGACGCTCTTATATCGGCTACCACTCGTTTTAATAAAAAGCATTTGGGTGACAAGCTTTCAACCTCGCACATTGGCTTAAGTGGCACAAAATCCAGAATATTCGTGTCGGAGCATCTGTCCCCTGAAGCTAAGGAATTGCATAGTGCAGTGAGACAATTTTGTAGGAAATGAAATTTAAATTTGTTTGGGTCCGTTACGGTCAAAAGGAATTGCATAGTGCAGTGAGACAATTTTGTAGGAAATGAAATTTTAATTTGTTTGGGTCCGTTACGGTCAAATTTATATTCGTAAGGATGAAAAGAGTCCTGCACTTCTAATTAAGAACTTAGACACTCTCAATAAGCTAAATTCAAATTAGTTGTTTATTTAAATTAAATAATTTATTGTCTCCTTTTTTTCCCTGTAATAACTTTGTTTTTATATAATGAATCACATCTTAAACATAAAAATGCTCAATGTCTACTACCAAAATGTAAATAGAATAAGATCTAAATTAGTCGAATTCAGCAACAATCTGTTAAATTCGAATTTTGATGTTGTATGTCTGACAGAAACAAAACTAAATAGTAGTGTCTACGACAGAGAACTTATTGAAAAACGCTACCATGTTTTTAGAAGGGATAGGGAGGATACTTTCGCGCATAAACGTGACGGGGGTGATGTTTTACTTGCCATCAAAGAGATATCAAATGTATCCGTCAAAAATCATGGAAGAGTAACATGGAGGATATTTGGGTATCCCTGACACCAATCACACTCAACTCACCTCGACTAAATATTTGCGTGTGTTACTTGCCTCCAGATGTATCATACCCAAACCTTGAAGAGTTATATTCTCATTGCCAAGACTTAATTTTAAATGCCTTTCCTAGTGATAATTTTTTACTTATAGGTGACTTCAACACTCCAGATTACGTATCTTATTCAATTACCGAGTCTTCGAACACGGGTACTTGAGATTCCTTACCATCCCCTAGTAAAAAGCTTGAACTCTTAAATGAATTAATATTTATTTGCAATTTGAAACAATATAATAATACAAAAAATGCGAACTACCGTTTGCTAGATTTGGTTCTTTCGAATTTAGAGTCTATCTCAACTCAACAAACATCAACTCTTAGTCTGATGGATATACATCACCCTGCTATTGAGATAAGTGTGTCGACTGCAAGTGTATCCAAAGGTCTGTGTCGCCCTAAAACTAAATTTTAAAATTTTTCCAAATGTAATTATGATTCAATCAAACTAGAATTGCGCACTATAGACTGGTATAATATATTATCATCCCCGGACGTCGATTTCTGCACGGACAAATTCTACGATATTTTATTAATTATTTGTAAGCACACACCTTTTACAACTCCAAAATCGCAGTCATATCCTGTTTGGTCAGCAGGGCTCTAATTAATTGCAATAAAGAAAAAAACAAGTTTCATAAACTATATAAAATTTTTTACAATCCTCGTGATTATGACACTTTTTCAATGCTCCGAAAAAGATGTAAGTCTCTAACATCCGAATGCTATAAAGAATATCTTAATGCTACTGAAAACTCGCTCAGGAACAGTATTAAATCGTTTTGGACCTATATTCACAATAGAAAAGGTCACGTATCCATACCCAATGCAATGACATCGGGAAGCACCACATCTTATGACGGACACGGTATATGTGAACTTTTCTCCCAATACTTAGCATCAGTCTTTGAGCGAGATTCCATTCGTCCCCACTCTAATAAAAATAATTTGCCGGAAGGCGAGGATGGAGATGCCATTAATCCTATTAGCAACATCATTATCAATATTGCTAACATTAAAGGTAAAATTAAACAACTGGATGCAAACAAAAGATCCAGTCCAGATCGTATTCCACCGAAATTCGTCAAACGTTGTGGCAATGAACTATGTGTTCCCTTATCAATTATTTTTAATAAATCTTTAAGTAGTGGAACCGTCCCCAAACGCTGAAAAATTGCTCACATTATACCCATTCACAAAAATGGGGATAAGTCTCGATGCGAAAATTATAGGCCTATCAGCATATTATCTTGCTTTCCAAAGTTACTTGAGTCTCTAGTATACGATTTCCTGTACAATCATGTTAGGACCGTCCTATCCGTTAAACAACATGGCTTTGTTAGGAATAGATCCACAATCAGTTACTTGTTGGAGTATAAAATTTTTCTATGTCAAACATTCGCCATTGGTGGCCAAGTCGATTCCATCTACACCGACTTTTCAAAAGCCTTCGACAAGGTTAACCATAAATTACTTTGCGATAAACTAGCCAAGTACGGCATACGGGGAAACTTATATCGATGGATATGCTCATACCTTCGAAAAAAATCTCAGTTGGTGGCATTAAAGGGTTTCTTTTCTACTCCTGTTGTAATAACATCAGGTGTGCCTCAGGGATAGGGCCCTTATTTTCATCTTATTCATTAATGATTTAATTCAGCAACTCTCTTGTAATTGTTTACTTTATGCGGATGATTTAAAAATGTATCACACCATCTCAGATTCAAGCGACTGTTTTACCCTTCAGAAGGATCTAGATACTCTGTCCAAATGGTGTGATAACAGTTTTATGTCCTTAAATGTGGACAAGTGCTTCATTATTTCCTTCACCAATAAGCGCTTCAAATTCAGTCACGATTACAAAATATCCGGACAAATATTAAAGCGATCCAATACTGCAAAGGATTTGGGCATAGTTCTCGATGAAAAACTTTCTTTCCGGCCACATTATGAATACATCACATCTAGAGCATACCGTCTTTTGGAGTTTGTCTGTAGGTCAACCAAAATGTTCAGAAGACCGAGCAGCACTTTGCACATTTTCTACTCATTAGTGCGCAGTATATTGGAGTATGGTAGCCCAATTTGGTCTCCACACTACAATACTCATGTAAAAGTTGTATGCTCCCGTCTCAACCCAAGTTTATCTGACCTAAGCTACGAAGAAAGACTTGCACATTTCAACGTACAGTCACTGGAAACTCGACGCAAATACTTTGATTTAGTATATTTATATAAAATTGTTCACTCCCTAATAGATTCCCCACACCTTCTCTCTCAATTGTCCTTTAATATTAAATTTAGTGCACGCAGGTCACATAATACAAACCTATTCGCTTTACAGACTCACAGAAACAATATATCCTATTACCCGTTCCGTCTTACCCACAGGATTGCAGGGTGTCACTGAAAATCGGTGTCGGGAACTTATGTTCTCCGACGAATGCCGAGTGACATCCTTTTTCAGTGCTCCTCACATTGCATCACTGTGCATGAACATGCAACATTCTTCTCTGTTTTAGTTTTATTTTTTTTTTCTTTTATTTTATGTTTCATGTTGTTATTTAATGTGTTTATTTAATGGAGCATTGAATAAAATTTTTTCTATTCTATTCTATTCTATTAAAACCCGTTGGTACGAATGGCTCGTCAATATAACAGCTTAGCAATAGAGAATAGAAATCTAGATATTTTTGAAGACAATATAAATAATTACTTAAAAACATTAAAACAAATATTATATAAATAGTAAATGATATTAAAATAATTGTATCCCTATAACAACTTTTTAATTTATAATTGTTGCACTCTGTTAAACTCTTTGTTAAATTATATATTTTGTGAATATGTGTTTATGTCTTGTAGTGGCTAATTTTGACGTTTGTTTGTTTTTTTTTTCTCTTTTATTTTTTGTGTTTTATTTTTTCTTTTTGTCTACTTTCCTCTATTTATTGTTTTTATATGTACACATGCGTTATGTTATAGTCATATTCTTAAATGCTACCTTGTAACCGAATAATTTTTATCTTGATTATAATGTGTTTTGTGTATTAAAATAAATAAATAAATAAATACAGACAACATGGCCCGTTTCGATAACTGATCATCACGTCTAAACCTGATAATGGTTTTCTTATTTGATGTAATTTAAATAAATAAAAATTATATAAAAACTAGCTGAGCCCCGTGGTTTCACCCACGTAGATTTCGATCCCTCGGCAAATAGAAAATCATCCTATGGGATGCCATAGGATGATTTTCTATTTGCCGGGAACATTTTTCAGGAGAAAATCTAAATAATATCCTGTGTTAATTTAAGTAATCATCATCATTTTTCCGTGAAGGAGTAACAAACATTCAAACAAACAAACTTTCTCATTTATAATATTAGTAGGATAGTATTAAAAAAGTTATTTAATCAAGATACTTTAATAACAGAATTATAAACAGTGTACATAACACTGTTCGGACACGGGTAAGGTGTACCTACCCAATTTAGCTATAATACACACCTTTTACGAAAGTCAATAACTTCAATCCTAGTCCAAGAGAAGCGAACGCCAAACTAGTGATACGACTCGAGTCATGTTTTTACTCGAGTCACTTGAGTCAATTGTCAAACTCGTACTCGAGTGAAAAAAAATCCTACTCGAGTGAACTTGCACTCGAGTTCACTCGAGTGAACTCATCGCGCCGAGTAGACTCGGGTCGCCGAGAACTCGAGTCGCCGAGTGAACTCGTCACTCGAGTGACTTTTTTACTCGAGCATAACTCGAGTTAGGGAACAATCTTACTCGAGTGACTCGAGTCGCAAATTCCTACTCGAGTCGCATCACTGCGCCAAACGGTTATATTATTATAAGCACTGATCCAGTGATCACAACCAGGAAGCGGTTGAGTAAACACGAACCAGCTGCCAAATATTAGACCATACGTTTACCCAAGCTATTTTTGTCGATTCCATTCATCGGTTAGATCCAAACAGTTTGGACGAAGCGCAGCAATCTAGCGATGCCTCTTTTCATGGTATAGGGGAACAAACGAGCAGTCGGAGCCATTTTCACGACCACCAACATAGACATCCACATAGAGGCTATACAGAATATTGTAAATGCGAAAGTGTATTTGTTTGTTTGTTTTCCTCCTTTCACATCAAATCGGATCAACGGATCGATGTGATGTTTAGTATGAAGATAGTTGAAGGACTGAAGAGTCCCATGGGCATTTTTTTTTCTACCACGCGAGCGAAGCTGAAGATAAAAGCTAGTGTTAGTATAGACTAGTCGACTCGTTGAGCGTTAAAAACGAAAAATTGTTTAATCGTAATCCTACTATAATACACTCCTTTGCAAAAAAACGGGCACCTAAGCAATTAATCAATTAAGTGATTATTATTACGTTATTTGGTGATTTTAGGTAGTGATACCTTTATGGTTTCGTAAATTAATCACCAAGGAATCGTTTTGTGAAATCTAGCGTAACGTTTTGACTGGATTGGTAAGAAAAATGTAAAAAATCAAAACAGGGGTAGTTCACCTGCCCTGTAAGTAAAAAATGCCAAATTAATTTTAATTGTAAAAAATAAGTTTTACTTTAAAACATTGAATAGATTAATAAGGTGTGTGACCTTAGATGAAGTATTACACTACATTGGCAATGCAAAAGAGAAAGAGCATAGTATACGTATGTTAGAGCGAGATAGATATACGAGACCATTCACATACGTCCTAACGGCCTGTAACGACCTAGCGTAAAAATGAACGGCACATTTTCCTCATTATTTAGAAAAATCTTTGATTTTAAAGTTTAAATTAGTATTTATTAGACGTAATTAACTAAGGTTAGGTGTCCAGTACCAAGATGTAA
>LUGF01059877.1:17341-43655 GCA_001625245.1 Calycopis cecrops
TATATCAAAATGATTGTTTGTCTGTATGTCCTTTCTCGAATCGTAATGTATAGTACATTTGAGAATGTGATGATCTTAAGTAAACTTGTTTAGAATGCGGCCACGAAAGTTTCTAAATTGGTACGAGATGATCGACAGATGGCGCCACTGTCATCCTAATGATAGTCCATGCTGACGTATCTGTTGGTGGCATAGCGTAGCAAAGTGCGCAGAGTACATCTAGTTACTTATAATGACAACAATACATGACCAATCATGGCATAATTGCAGTATATAATTTTGGATTTCCCTGAACAGCCATACAGTGAATTTCACTGAGTAAAATAAGGACACAATACTTAGTCTAGCAATAAGTTCTGTTACAGAGAAAAAAAATATTTTTTTAAATAACATTTATTACTTTTACAGTGTGTTAGTTTAATACACAAATATAAAACAAAGTTCTCTCTGCCTACCCCTTTGGGCTTGGAGTTCCCAAATGGGGTAGGCAGAAAGAATCGAGTCCCATACTTAATTTTACTGTAATCTCAATAACTATTTTTTAGATCGATAACCTTTTGAGGTAAAGTTATAGGTTTTCAGTAAGAGGTAGTGCCACACTACATGCTTGCATGCAGCCAAATTGGGCCGGCACGACCGGGGAAGTACCTCTCGGTTACAAAGACAGCTGTGCTGTCGCGTTTCGTGCGGTGTGTCAGTAACCGGTGGCCTAAGGAGAAAAAAGGAGGACAGCTCATCGGTATAGTCTCTATGCCGATGTATACGGGCGTCAGTAGTCATGAAAATGGCTCCGACTGCTCGTTAACCCCCCTATACCATAAAAAAGAAGTAAAAAATTTTATTCAAAGATCGGGGAAGTGCGGGGCCAGAGGGTATTCCAACCAGATTTCTAGCGCACATATATGTAATATGGGGTTCTTCAAGAGGGGAGTCAATAGGTTTTTAAAGGGTGGGCAATGCGCACGTGATGCCTCTGGTGTTGCAAGCGTCTATAGGCTACGGTAACCACGTACCATCAGGTGGGCCGTATGCTTTTTTTGCCACCATCGTAGTATAAAAAAAAAAAATGTAATACTATTTTAAAACCCTGTGTTGTTCGACTTCAAGATGAAATTAATATTTCATCAATAAAGTTTATTAATCCTAATTGATAGACATGATTCAAGGACATATGTATAATATTTGATAATTAAGCCATTACCCCTGCAGCATATAAAGGGTAGTTCATGTTGCAGGCATGCATGCTGCCTATTTGGTCCAGCCAACGAGGGGCAACACATCTGTATAACATCTATGTGGATGTCTATGGGCGTCGGTAGTCATGGCTCTGACCACTCGTTTACCCCCAATACTATAAAAAAATCTATCCCTTGAAATTCTACGATTGCAGTTAGTCACATATATTGTTTTATGCCCATTAACTCGGCTTCACTGCTTTAATTGCAGATTCCAGGGCTTGCACCAATTGCTATTCTAGCTACATTATTTGGCACTGAATTAATTACCAGAATAATAGTTGAATAAGAAATTGGCGCCTTCAGCCTGAACAGGAGGAATGCCGAAACAAATATAATGTCTTAAATAATAATATATTATACTGTGCCCGTTTTCACCTGCATTTCACTATTACTTCTTGGAGAATGAACCTACACTACACTAATTGGAAAATGAAAAAAGAATAAAAGATAAATGGGATATCAGACACTGGAAGAATAATTCAAATCGGAGCATGAGTTCCACAATTTAATGCGTTCAACCAACGATTCAGATTATAATTTTTATAAGAAGTTGCATGATCACTGCATTGCAGTCGAATGGGGCTGGCATGTACTGGGAGGTACCTATTGCTCACACAATACCACTATAACCTGACTACCAAACTATCAATATGTGCAAGTCCCTAATGCAACCTGTTAGCAGGAAAGGCCCACAAGGCAGCAATATAAATTAAAGGTGTGCCACACTTGTGATATTAACCAAAGAGCATATAAAAGGATTAACCCCAGGAGCCCAATATAAATACATATAAATTTGATATTTATAACTTATTTCACGGGCCACAAGGAGGACGTTGGCATTCCGCGGGCTGGTGACTGCTGCCCCAATGGATCACTGCAGCAGTATGAGGGCAATGCAATTGCATAACCTTTGTATCAATATTTATAAGTGCCTAGTTATCAAAGTGCTTTGTCTATTCCTTTGCCCCCTATTAATACAAAAATAAACATTTCAAGGATATAACTTACCATCCCACAACCATTTCGGGACGACCTGTTTGTTTTAGCATGTCCAACATTTTTGCTTGAAAAACTGGATCAACAGCTTCTACAGAAACGCCAGTACCAGTTTGTGGCATAGCAAAGACGTCAATGACTCTAACAGTATAATCATCTACAAATTCACCTGCAACACAAAAATAAATAAATGTTATCATGTCCAGTGTGAACAAATACATTTTAGACAAAAACCTTTAAGGTCTCTCTTTGGGTGGTGTAATTTTAAACTGCAAGTTATTTTTGTTTATGAAAACCTGATTAATCAATCAATACACACACTTCAATAAAAAGCAAAACAAACTTAGTTGATGTTTTCCTAACAATAATTCCATATACCCATAATATTCTGTCTTAGGCATAGCACAAGTTCAATAGCTTACTGAGTAGGTTAGGTGATATTCTCACTCATCATCATCATCTTCATCAACAGCAGCAGCCAGAAGACCTCTGTAATGTTGTGCATAGGCCTACCCCAGAGAGCACAGGTCATATCACCATGAGACAGTGGATAGCAGGATGGGAGGTAAATATTATAAGTCAAATAAGGGAATAGTAGTAGAACCAGAACAACTGTTGTATCTAGCATGTTAAATGCTATATTAAACTGAGATTTAACCATAATCCTGACTCTTTTACGTTCAATTGAACAGGGTTATATATCATAGCATATATTGTATATAACAGCAACAATAACGACAATGACTGGCAAAATTTAAAATGTAAACAAAGCAATTTACCCAACATGAGACCCATAACCTCCATCGGTACACCAGCGCGACCATGTTTTAACATTTTTAGGAGAGCTAGCGAAGAAATGTACACTTGTTCAGCTGTGTCCACGACGGGTGCATCCGTTGGTGGAGGTGGCTGAGAAAGTCCAGGCATGCCTCCTCCGAGACGAAGTAGCCGATCCATTATTCAAATGAAACTGTTACTGCAATTATATTTTAGTATTATATCTTGGAACTGCGAGAGTCTAAAGCTAATGTAAACGTCATTCTACTTACAATAATAATATTACCTAAAACGAATACAGGTTACACACAGCGTTAACGGTTACAATTTTTAGATTTTAGCTTAACACAAACTATGAAGCGGCATTTAAATTCGCTAAATTACAAAATACAAATTCTTTAAGTATGACAAAGATGACAAGAACTACTTCGAATTTGACAACTTATGTCGTCGCGTCGAAAATGCAACCTCACGAAGATTATAAAACAAAGTGTTGCTATGTTATTTTATTAATATCTCGTAATTCCTCATATAGAATAGTATTCTTTATCTAAGTAATTCCTAAATAAATATCTGACACGGGTCAGGTATAAAAACGTTCCTAACCGCAAAGAAAATAGACGAAATATTAGGCTAGTTTCAACTCGGAAACGAAACGGAACCGTATCACCTATCACCTACGTATCAGCACCGCCTGTACATCAACTCGGTAGATATTTGATAATAAATAAATACATGTTTTATGCTTGTTGTTTTTATTTGTATTAGCTAGGATTTACGTTACATGATGGTGGAAGATCACGTACTTGTAAACATCTTTCTCGAAATATACTTTTCAAAAAGAAGAAATTAACTTAACTTGGCCCTAATGCTGTGCCATTACTGGTATGTCATTATTTAACGCACAGAAATAACAAATAGGTAGGTGCAAGATGTAACTAAAAAAAACTTAATAAAATAAATTATTTTCTGGAAATTTAAATATCTATGCCGTCATCATCTTCTTCAGTTAGGTCAAACGAATTTACAGAGGATTACTTAACCACTGACGTTGACTCTGTAAGTACTTACTACTTATTAAGTAAAAACTTTCATCGTTCTGTATAATCTATTAATACGGTTAATATTTTTTCGGAAGATAACAACAGCTAGTAGGATGAGAACGCCATCTTGTGTTTTTATGGTATCACTACCGAGGAATGCGAATAGCTGATTTGGGCCGGCGCGACCGGGGAGGTACCTCTCGCTTACACGAGACCGGAGTGCGGTGTGTAAATAGCCAGAGTTCGGAGGAGGAAGGAGGGCAACGTATCCGAAACTAACGGATATCCGAGATAAAAAAATATCAGTATCCGTAACTAAATCAGAAATAAAAGTTTCGGATAGAATCGGATAGGAGTGAAGCCTAATTGAGCATGTAGTAAAAATAGGAAATATGCATAAAAAATGGTTTTATTTATATAATATTTTATTTTAAGGTTTTATAGGACTGATCTAAGGCTGACACACCTGTGTCTGTGTCTGCGACGACGCCACGCCCGCACCAAATGTAGAATTAATAGTTAAAGTATTATTTAAGCACAAAAACACATATAAGATTAAATGGAATATGGATTCCTTTTCCGTGGGAGCACATGTAAGATATGTGGTTAAAATAGGAAATGATCGGCAGTCCGCGCGACGCGATCTAGTGTTGCGCCGCGTTTTTTGTGATGTTCTCTTGACACCGATTCAACATCGTACGTTCCCGAATAGGGAACGTGCACGAAACATAGAGGCAGCATTCTCACCGCCCTTGTGGTCATTTTAGGAATCAAGTGCTAGCAAAATACTATGCAAAAGACGACAAGTTGACATATGTCATATATGATATGACACATGTCAACTACGTACAAACGAAAATTTGCTAGCACTAAGTTCACATTTTAGCCACTAGTTAGCGCGGCAATCTAGAAGCTTATTCCTTATTTAGCGGGAACATCTAGTATACATACCGTTTTCAATAATACGTAAATTATTGATTATTATGATTTTTGAAAAAATAATAAACATTTTCTTGTACTGCAACCATAAATTTACAACTATAAAATATTTATTACGAATCACACTGGACGCCATTTTGTTAACGATATAACGAAATACGTTAACGTTAAAATATCAAGAAATGACGTTTAAATTATTATTAAAGTACGAAACGTTTTTGGAATTTCTAATAAGTACATAACGATACATTTGATTTGAGTCTTTTTTTTAATTTTTGAACCTATATACCATAATGTTATTGTATTAATTCGCTTTAGAGGACACATTGAACATTCACGTTTCTGTGTAGATAAAATATAAAAAACGATAATTGTTTTTCCAATGGTGGAGCCGCACAACGCTGTCTGTCTAAGAATCCCAAAAAACTAGCAACATCGCTCCTGTCAATTTAGTCTCTCAAAATAAAAAACGGGACTATACGATAAATGTTCTAATCTTTATTTTGTGTCTTTATTGTAAATAATTTTGAAAGAAATTTTATCTACTCGAAGCCATGCCTGAAGTGACTGTTTTGTCAAAAAAGTTATCGGACGGACCCCATGGCCTTGGTTAGACAGAACATTTTACGAGAATTTAAAATAAATCCTTGTCACTATTTTATTATTAAAATGTGTAATATTGCAGGGGACCCAGATGACAAAACCCTGAGAAAAGTTGAAGTTGAAGTCTTGATACCAAAACTTATAAGAGATAAAGCTAAAGAAGAAAAATGTGTAGACATAGTAGAAGATTTCAATAAATGCTGCAAAGCGTCATCTTTGCTTATGGTAATTAAATGTAGAAAGGAAAATTCGGCTCTCAAATCCTGTCTATCTAGTTGGTATAATAATGAAGATTTTAAAAAGGAGTGTACTGAAGAATATTTAAATCAAAGAAGTGAATATAGGAGAACAGGAATAAAAAAACCAATTAAAAGAGCGTAAAGAATTAAAAAAAAACTTTTTTTAAAGAATATTAGCTTAAAATGTAAATAAACTTATAGATTATTCATCGTCATTATTTATTGATGCTGGAATGTTTCTTGTTAAAACCATTTCACAAACGGCATATTCACTAAGATCATCTGGCAATTTAATGTTAGCTTTAGTTGACTTTATCACTTCTGCAATCATCACTTCCTGTAAAATTTTAATCTATTATGACAGAGAAAGTTACTAGCAAGAAAATATCTTTTATATAAAACCCAATAAATAGGTTATTGTTAGAACAAATAACAAATGGGAACTTAAAAAATATCATTAAGGCAATAGGGAATATGCATGTATTTTTGTTATATTTTTAAATGATAATTTACATAATTACATTAATGTAAAAAAAATACCAGCACTGAACAAACAATATTAAGTTCAAAAAAATGTTTCAAATTAGTAGGCCGATAACAGCTTTTTAAACAATCGCCATTTTGCCGCGCTGACATGAAGTCACGCATGATAACAACCACCAATGGTAATGCTCCAATGCTCTTTGACAATGACATTATTATGATATTTGACGTCACAATTCATTCCGACCAATGACGTGTGTTTCACCTAATTCAATCTTCCCGCACAATTTTTGCACTTTTCAATAATTATTTTCTGATTGAAAACAAAATTATACAAAAAAATATTAATACGTACACACATCGACAGGAAAAGACTTTACATATAAAAAAAATTATCATTATTTGAATCATACGCATATTCCCTATTAAATAATAATCTATTATGATGGAGGTTTCTTAATTAAATAATGAAGCAAAATCTGTGACCAAAAATTTTAGCACTCTATAGGAGGGGCCTACATCAGGCAGGTGGGCATTCTTTGACTAATGATGATGATGGTGATAATGGTGAATCAAAATCTGTACAAATTTTACGTTTACCTTTACTGTTGTATTGGCCATTCGAACATGGCCTAATAAAGATGTCCAATCAGAATAATTATTGTCTTTATCACATTTAACCACAACTATATAGTCTGCATGATTTATGCCTGGGCCTTCTTTATATAACACTTAAAAAATAAAAAGGATTTAATTTTATGTACATGATTATTTACATATTAAAATTCTTTATAAAATTACTATTCTTACAATAATCTCCACCGAATTTGATTCCTGGTTTCACAACATAGCCTTTAGATCTTAGATAATGATATACAACATATTTTTCAGTGAAGTTGTTTTCTGTTGCACAAAATAAGTCCCAACATTCTTGTGTATTCAGTGTTCGGCTATCGAAATTTAAAATTTGCAAACAACCTAAAACATGTTGAAGAAAGAATGCCTCGTGTAATGTGAGCATAAGTTTCTCCTCCAACTTGACTTTATTAAGGCAGCTAATAGGCTTCATAGTAGAAAAGTAATCATCATCTTCTGAATCACTGTTGGGTACTACAACAGCAATGTTTTGTTTATTAGCTATATTGTAGTCTATTTGGCTACTTAAACTACAGACATCTGTATTTGTCTCTTCATCAGTTGATACTAAATTTATTACTTCCTTAGCAGATCTCTTTTTACTGTCACCAACAAGTTTGTACATAAGCTCTTTTACATTTTTAAAAAATACATGTTCATCTTTGTTTTGTGAGCTACCAAATTTCTTGTGCCAATAGTTTCTTTTGATAAATTGTCTTTTGCGCATTATACTTAGTGTATTATCTATCTGTATTGTTGTAGGTAGGGACCTTGATGCACTACCTTTCCCAAAACATCCCATATGATACAGAAAGCTAATCTCATCAAATGATTTAACCTCTACTCCAAACCCATTAAAGTGGCCAGTTATCAAGATTTGCAAGGAATTAACAAAAGGAAATTTCAATAAACCAATTTCCATGGGAAGTAATTCATTAAGATTATTACTTTGACAATTATCTGCAGAACTAGTCATGACAAAAGAACTGGCCACTTCGCAAAAAATATTTTTAGCAGAATGTGTCACAAGTACAAGCTAAAATTATTAATCTGTAGGCATAAATCAAAAAATTCTATCCTTTTATTTCAAATACTCAAATACTATGAATTGATACAACATTTTAGATTTAGATAGTTTTTGAGATAATTTTACTATTTTAAAATGGAAACAAAGGCAAAAGAAGCTGATCAATATAACCGTAAGTATATAGAGAGTCTAGACACTCAACGTTAATCCTTTTCCAGATTCACTACATAATTTATATTACATAATCAAAAAACAGTATTTAGAATTTTAGAAGAGCCTTAATCTGAATTTTTGATTGCTTGTAATCTTTTCTTGATGTTTATGCGACAACTTTTATTTAACAAAACAATTGAGTATTGACAATTTTGAAATTTATTTTGATTAGTTGAAATGACAACAAGCATAAATAACAGACATTCATAGACATCATGCGTAACCGTAGACAGAGAATACAACAAATGCGTAACTGACATTTTTGTCATACAATATTGTAAAAAAATTGTGTGTAAATGTGGCCCAACAAAATTTGTAATATCATATTGTTCGACCATCAAAACCAATAATAAAATATTAGTTCTACTTTTATAATGTATTATTTATAATAAATAATAATATTTATAATTAATCAAACAATTTATCATCCTGAAACTAAATAATTGATATTATCTTGAGCTCTATCGCTTAAATTATTAAACTTAATATTCGTAGTTGGTTAGTTGAGTCATAATGATTAATTGATTGTAAATACCGTCTAATCGTTATATTAATTATTGTTATAAATATTAACAAACCGATTTACCAAACTTAAAAACGTTATGCCTGCGCTACATGCTCAGATGAGGCACTTGGAATATTACGTTGCAAGTTTCGAGTGCTGAGATATTAGACTCACCTTTTACGAACTTACCAATAAATACTATTATTGTTCTAAAAAGAAGAGAAAAAAGAAGGTTGGGCAAAATACAGATCCAAAAAAGCATCAGTAAGCAGAATCATACCAAGTTTTTTTAAAATTTCACAATATTAATTAATTAGATTTAAATGACTCTATAGTATTTTGTAATAAAAAAGCGTAATGAGGAAAACTTGAGTAGAAGCAATAATTACATCAGTTTACACGGTTTTTTCAGTTTTTTTATCGGTTTTCATTAAAATAGATAAGTATTATATTTGTATGATATCATCTGCTGTAAGTTTTCCAATTAAACAAAATAAAAATAAATAAGTACTTATAGCGTCCAAGTTTGTAAAGACAAAATGCATATCACAGGAATGAAAAAAAAATGTATCAGTGAAATGCTCACCCATCGCATAATGTTTATAGATAAGATTCGCCCTGAAGTTAACTCGAATGTATCTTGAGTTATTTTGTTTAAATTTATAAACTACTAGCTGCGCCCCGCGGTATCACACGCGTAAATCCCTCGGTAACATTTTTTCGGGATAAAAACTATCATATGTGTTCATCCAAGTTACCCTCTATGCGAGTGCTAAATTTCATGAACATCGGTTCAGCAGTTTTTGCGTGAAAGAGTAACAAGCAGTAACAAGCAAACACAAACTTTCGCATTTATAATATTAGTAGGATTAATACTTTACGATTGTTCGTTCAGTCATTATGATTGTTGGATCGTGATATATCCTATTTGGTAATTATTTTTGTTTCACCAAAAAACAAATTTATTTAACCTTTATTTTATTCACATGCGTTCGCATTAATGTTCATAGTGGAATATTTTTCCGAATTCTAATTTCTAAACTATCAAAATCAACCATGACATATGAACATAATAAAGAATCAGAACTAAACACTGTAGGTACTAGAAAAAATAGAAATTGACTACAACTCGCCACTCACTACAAAAATATTTCGAGCGCCACGTCCGTCCGAGCGTTTAATACGACTAAAATAGTGGTAGGTTTAGTAAATTTGTTTTTGTTTTAAAAGGATAAATAATTAATTTGGCTAAATATACGAGCGAACGGCCATAATGATTAATGAACAAACAAATATTAATTACTTTATAAAATTAATATAACAAACAAATATTAATTTAATAATTTAAGCGTTAGAACTCTAAAATCTAAATATCTGATATAGGGGTTAACTTCAGGATGCCAATTTATATAAATAATCAAAAATTTAACTGTTGAATATAAGGATCAAACAATGTCGAACTATAGATCAAAAATGTATAAAATTGCTATAAAATTGTGGGGCCAAAAATAGGCAGCCATTTATTTTCTGAATGTTTGTATACTTGTAATCTTTGCAGTATTGACAATCAAATACATTTTTTATCTCTATCTTTTGCAGCTAACACGGTATACATAAGAGAAGGTAAGCGATACATTTTATTAAAGTTTAACTAACTTCACTTTATATAATAGTCACAAGACCACTCAGCTGAGTCTCTGTCATCGTCAGTTCTAGTTTCTGAAGAACTGATTTTTCCAAATCCCTTTTCTCCTGATTGGTAAATTTGGTTTATTTCATAGCCAAAATGGCTAATCTAAGCGGCGAAAATGTAAGCAAGCTCATAGGTGACGAAAAAATCGGTAAGGGTCATAATTATAGTATTTATTCATTGTTGTTTTATTCCGAAATTTGTCTACGCCCAATTTTCAATTTACAATGAATATTTTAGATATGATTGCTGCCACCAGCGTTCTTCAGATCAATGCAAGTGAAATCCGTCAAATGCATATAAATTGGCAATCTTATCTTCAGTAAGTAATTCGCAATTTTTTTATTTGGTGACCTTTTCTCTTGTTACTTTTTGTATATTTTGTATGTTATATATTTCAATTTCAGATCGCAGATGATTAGCCAGCGTGATCATGATTTCATTGTAAATTTGGATCAACTTGGCCAAAAGGACCTGCCTGATAGGCAACCTGATATTTGTGCTGAAGTGTTCCTTAATCTCATTGGTCACATCAGTAAAGACAACACTATCCAATACATTCTTTGTATGATTGATGACGTCCTATCAGTAAGTTTTAAATGAATCAATTTGTTATAAAACTTAACTTATAACACTATGAGAAAATATTTATATGCCCCAGCACTCAGTATTAAATAGACTCGCCCAACTTTGAAGATTCTGTGCGTTCGTTAGACTAGAGGGCTAATCTGGGTTTGTTTTTATAACAAAATATTTTAATAAGGAACTAAAAAGTAGATTTTTAAATATAGACTAGATTATTACATTATTTAAGTGTGGAGGGCTTAAGGGGTCTAATTACAAATGCAATTTTATTCACCAGAGATGTGAAATTTATTCCACATGTTTTAACTGATTAGACTTCAAATCTAACTAGGCCAAGTCAGGTTTGCCAATCAACTTTGTTTGGTTGCTGAACTAGTACTGTAATGCATGTGCACACATTTTAAATTTTATTTTACCAGATTTAATTAAAATATATAAAAACTTTGTGCTATATTTTCTTCAGTTTTGTCAGTTATTTCACAGATATTGTGGTTTTCAGGAAGATAAATCCAGGGTCAAAATATTCCGCAAACAAGGTTCAGCTGTGTGGAAACCATTCCTCAGCCTACTTAATCGCCAGGATGAATTTGTTCAACATATGACTGCCCGTATTATTGCCAAATTGGCATGTTGGCATTCAGAACTAATGGACAAGAGTGATTTGCACTTCTACTTAGCTTGGCTCAAGGATCAACTTAAATTGAATGTAAGTGTATTTTTGAATATGGTATTTCTTTTTAAAATTTGCCTTATTTAAATACTGAAAGTTTTTGCATGATACAATAATGAATTATAATAACAATCTTACACTAATTTATCCTATTATTTATATTAAAAGTTTGTCATGTAATTTAAGCATGGGTTATACTTGCAACAACACAGTTTTAGCATGGCTTTAATTTATTATGGATTTGTTTGAAAAAATTACTATGGTTGTTTATGTATATGAAAAACAGTTTTTAATTAAATAAGTTATTTATTAATATAGTAGTATTTAGCACAAACCAATCACACTGCACTTTCTTGTATAATTGCCTCTTAAATGATTCAAGTTTTTTCTGTATTGCACGCCTTGTTTTAAGAGTAAAACAAGTTAGGTGTGAAATGATATATTTCATATTAATAGTGTTGTTTAATGTTTTAAAATATATCATATTAATAAAATGTACTATAATAGGAAATACTGATTACTTTAAATTAAATATGGGATTTTATTATTATATTCTTTTAATGGATTTTATGGGGGTATCATTTTTAACTGATGTGATGTTTCATAAGCTTTAAAGTTACTGTGTAACATTTGGACTGATATGAAATCAAAACCAAAGACCTCAAGACAGTACGAAAAAATAAGCTGATTTTGGTTTATTATAAAAATGACATATACAGGTTGACTTGTAATTGGACCGATTCCTTATAAGTAGTTGTAACAGAGGTCATTTGCAACAAAATAAACCCCATCAAATAGGGGTTAAAAATGAATGGTTACAAGGATATAATGGTTATAAGGATTTTTTTTAATTTCCTGACTTTTTACAGAAAAATGCATTCTAAAATAAACCACATTCTTCTGAACACTACTTTTTTTTTTTTCAAATTCGACGAAGATTTTCATTTCATTTTAAATCATTATTTCTTTCTTGCAACTGCCATTGCTCTGATATATGTAATTTGTGTTTTTTACGAACGATTATAAAACTTTATTATAACATTAGTACCATTTTAGAAAGGGTATAAATCAAGGAAATTATTAATGTAATTTCTCTTCTAGTGTCTGTTTTTTAAGTAATTTACGTTTATTTTTGATAAAAATACAAAAAGAACACAATGTGGACTTTCTCAAACCTCATAAATCATAGATTATAACCAGATATTGTCATCTTTTGGGCTTCATAAGAATAAGACACTTGTAAGCTATTATTAAAAAAAGGCGGTGTTCAGAAGAATGTAGTTCATTTTAGATTTTTTTTTCTGTAAGAAGTCAGAAAATTAAAAAAAAACATTACTACCATTATATCTTTGTTTCCATTTATTTTTGACCTGTAGTTGATGGGGCTTATTTTGTTGCAAATGACCTCTGCTACAACTACTTACAAGGAATTGGTCCAATTACAAGTCACCCTGTATATATAATTACGTAATTTTTACAATTAACCAAAATCTGCTTATTCCATGTACTTTTAATAACTTGTGATATCAGAATATCTGTCATTGGAGCCCACTTGTGACTATGGTAGCTGTAAATCTTCTGAAACATGTGGCTTGTACATTTTATTATAATAAAATAAACCGCAATAAAATCTAATGAAAGATTTTTATCTATCTATACTACATACATCATATATACAAAGTTGATAATGATAAAAGCGAGAGGCGATAAATTAAACCATATAATTATACTATAAGTGCCTACAGTTAATTCGAAACTATTTAAAAAATTACTACCAGTAACCTATGCGAAAATTCTTTTTTCAAACAAGATAAATTGCAAAAAAATGTAATCATGCTTTGTGTCGGCGGCTACAAGCGAGTTGCAACCTCGTACGAGATGAATGACCCCGGGCTACTATGTGCGGCCGGGCTTGTGATTAGCAATGATACAGCGTGTATGAAGTGAGAAAAAAGCTTTAAAAAATTTCTGTGGATAAACTTTTGCTCCGATTGATCTAATTGTTGTTGTATAGCTTGGAAATTATACACTAAATTTGTGGTTTCATTTAACGCCTCTCGCTTTTAATATCAACCTTGTATTTAAAAAAAATAATATAGGTAAAATATGTCAATATATAAATTTATATTTATATATTTTATACATAGTTATTAACAAATTCATTGGCTTATTTTTAAAACACATGTACATGGTTATTTGTAAAATACCAGCAAGCTCTCAGATAGATAACTAGCGCCTTTAACAACAACATCTATTCTACGATTTTTCATAATGCGTTATTTCATCACGAAAATAAATATTAATTAAATTTTTCGTCCGAGCGTTTTAAGTGTAGCGCCACAGTGCAACGCGTACAGGTTGTTAACTTCAGGGGAATGCGTTACGCACAAGCCCTCGGGGAGTGTAGCGACGTGTGGGATCGCGAACATTCTACCACGAGGCCACCAGGCTTTGCCTTACGGCACCTTCAGAGTAGTTGACGGGTATATTATGCCCTACATCTTCGTCCACGCCGATGGGGAGGCGCATCACATCGCGCTTCTCGCTCTCTCCCGGCGACCTCTTTCTGCTTCATTATGGTCTTGTAGAAAGAGGAGAACGGGCAATTAACTTATCAACCCGTGCCGCGTCTGGCCGGGGGGAACGCTAGGAGTCGCGGGGGGCTACCAACCAAGCTCACATGAGTAAGTAAACTTGACCCGCGCGCTGCTTACAAATGTCACCACAGTACATTAGCGATGGGCGATTGTTATTAAAATTTATCGAATTAGTCGATTGTTCCGTTTATTCGATAACAATCGACGTCGTCGATTGTTATGAGCAAGAGAAAGAAGTTCGGCGGGCGACTATGACTGTTGTTGTGCTGTAACTTCATAACTTAGTAGCACGTCGATTGTTATTCGAATTTATCGCGGCAAGGAGTACTATATCGACGCGACAAGAGAATAAGGGTCAATTCACACCAAAAGCGCGGCGAAGGGCAGCGAAGCGGAGCGCAGTTTATGTGTCATATGAATTTCAACTTTATAATAATAACTATAATACTTATTATAGCATGAGAAACTCGAACGAAACGCGCGGATTCCCACGAAGTCGCTGGAATGCACGAGAAGTCACTGGAATGCTCCAGAAGTCGCGAGAATTCGATAATAAGTACCTACTATAGTAATGAAAATAAAGTTGAAATTCATATGACACATAAACTGCGCTCCGCTTCGCTGCCCTTCGCCGGGCTTTCGGTGTGAATTGACCCTAATCGAACCGCAGCCTGCGGGCCGCGTACGTTTGCGTCACGACGCTTAGTAACGCGCGTCGATTGTTTTTCGATTAATCGAACAATCACGGCGAGGACAGCTGCACTATTGAGCTATGTCAAAAACTCAAAAGTCGTAAAACAAAACATCTTGTTGTAAAAAATGCTAGCTATCTATATCCGACATTTTGCTGGTGTTTTAAAATACTGTATACCTACTATAAAAATATCTACTGTTAATAAATGATAACATCATTATTAAAACTATTTTAAATCTCAATGAAATCTTCCGAGACTGAGAATACAATATTAAATCTATTTGAGTAGGTATATTTTGTAAGTCTTGTAGAAAATATAGTAGCAATCGCAAACGTGCACCGTCGGAACATGGAGAGAACGTTATGACTAAGGTTTGTTTTCTGGAAAGGCCGAGAGAGTGACCGCTGAATTAGAGCATGCTGAGCAGGTTATGTTGGAACATGAAAAACAACAATTCTCTGATAAACACACCAAAACGCCCAAGGACAAGGAAGGAGAAAAGGGCGATTCGGCCAATGAGAAATATTCGAGCCTTTATACTTCCTTCGATGTTCTTAAATCTCACGAGGAATATCTGCTAATTCATAAGGTATTATGTGTTGCCACAACAGCTGCAACACACAATGTTGGACTCGCAACATAGTGTTGAGATCTGTCACTAAAATGATGTCTTGTCGTACTAATAAAGTCTGTAAATAATATTTTTAGTTTTTATAAAACCTTGCATGCTTCGACTAACTGCCCTATAATCCTCGATTAGTAATAGCTTTATATATTGCAACGCAAATATTTAAAATAATGCTTCTGCTGTTGACCAATACTTTATGCCTTATAAAAGAGACGCTACTCACATCTGCAAATTAATGTTTTATTTTATTACAAACTACATTAATTTAAGAGTAACGCAATACTCTTAAATTATTACAGTAAATAAATTATACTGAGATTGTGAAAGTCAATTAAAAATAATTTATCGGTAAGTCAAATTAGTAATGTTAATTTTAGTCGATATAAGGGCATATTCATATACCTATACACATGTTTCACATGTGTTATATTCCGTGTAGTGTATATGTATATAATACAACTTGGCAACAGGGACATTTTACACATTTGAATAAGACATTTAATATAAACATCACCAATGTTCACGACTTTCGTAGTACTCGAAGCTGACGAGAGGTACACAGCTTAACCACTAAGTTACCAATTTATTCTAAGTTTTTTATTTCTTCGTCCGTATAAATTTTCTGAGGCTGTGCCTATTATGCACTTCCCAGTGACAAGATCTTTATATATTGACTCACAATTTACCTCCGATAGATTCAAGTACGCTTCAATTTAGCGTACTTATAAAAGATAGGCAAACCATCAATCACGAATTGTAAATAAATTCAATGAAGATTCGTTCGCTAATTAACCAGCGCATAGGTAAACTGGGATCTAATGAAGCAGCGACGTTTTAGTCGTTCCTACTATTGAAACGTGTCTAATTTATTATTAATTAGGATGTTAAATATTATTCTAACTTCCACACCACAAGTCCCAGATGGACTTGGCTCGGATTTTAGCATTTTATATTACACAAGATTTTGACGTTTAATATTTTGTACAGATCAGCGACTACGTCCAGTCGGTGGCTCGTTGCCTGCAAATGATGCTGCGTGTCGATGAATATCGTTTCGCATTTCTGTCTGTTGACGGAATTTCCACCCTGCTGACCATCCTTGCTTCGAGAGTCAACTTCCAGGTAGTTTAACGTAATTTATAATTATAGTTGATAGAATGTACTTTTGTCACTTCTTGATGGAAATTCATATTATGCTTTCATTAAATAATATACTTTTTTATACTATTTCCGCCTATTATTAATTTAAATTACATTTAATACCTGTTATATACCTGATGATAAGTTATCGAAATCGTTTAATAAAATGTAATTCAAATTAATAAAAAGTGGAAATAGTATAAAAAGTATATTATTTAATAAAAGTATATTAACTTTCTGTTTTTAAACAAAGTTTACTAAAATAAACCATTGGCAAGGTGTCTTGCGTGCCTAATGATCGCCTGTCGGAGCTTACGCACATATTTTTTTATATATTTATATACAACTCACAGTGGACGGTGGAAGAGTATTTTTCTATTCTCTTTCACGCAATCGTGCAAGGACTTTGAAGGATGTAAATTACGTATGTAGTAGGCCTGTATCCAGCAATAAACATTTTCTGGTAGCTGCTGCTGAAGATGATTATATCTTGTTACTGTAGTGGTTAGCGGATTCACGAGCTGGTTAGATAAAGAATGCTTGTCGATACAGAAATCCGGTCAAGAATACACACACACCACGCACGCACTCACACACGCACGCCCGCGCACGCTCGCATACAAACACGTACGCACACGCACGGACATCGCACTCATAGAATTATTAATATAATAATAATTAATACATAAAATTGGTGATCCCGACCGCAGGTACAATATCAGCTGGTGTTCTGCCTGTGGGTGCTAACCTTCAACCCGCTGCTCGCGGAGAAGATGAACAAGTTCAACGCCATCCCCGTGCTGGCGGACATCCTCAGCGACTCGGTGAAGGAGAAGGTGACGCGCATCGTGCTCGCCGTATTCAGGAACCTGATCGAGAAGCCCGAAGATAAACAGGTATACAGCTTTTACATATCGACCGTAGCAATTAAGGGTCTACTAGTAATGGAGGGGGGAGGAGAAAGGAGCGCAACGCATCTGTAACCTCAATGCAGGCATCAGTAGTCTTAAAATGGCTTTCTGTCTGTGAAATAGTAGTCCAAAGCGGTCTAGTACTTTCGGAGCCACCGAGACAAACAAAATATTTTCTCTTTATAATATGCGCCTGCCTGTCCGGCGTGTGCATGGAGCGGATACGGACGCGCGGACGTGCGCACGCTTAACGCAGCGAAGGTATGGACTAGTATAGATAGGAGGACAAACGGGCGCTTACCTTCACTTAACGCCGATATTATGAAATTACTTCTACACTTATTCATTTATTTATTTATTATTTATATGCATAAAATTTATATGTCTTAATCTAATATAGAAGTACACAGATGAGCTTATCTCTGTAAGAGATCTCTTAGAGCCAACCAACACAGTTTATACAGAAAATTAAGTGTGGTGACTAGGTACACAACAGATAATAAGTATACAAAAACAAAAAAAATAATAAAATATTAAGTGCCTATAAATGCATATTCATTGTAACTTAAAACATAATATATTTACACCATAATTGTGTATGTATATGGTAACAAAAATGTATGAAATCCGTCATTGGATACATTCCTAGGAAATGTATATATTTTCTAAAATCGCCCGGAAATGTATGAAATAAAATATATTAGACACACATCCTAGGAAATCTATACATTTCCTAAATAGCAATCCGAATTGTAAAACATTAAAAATGACAATAGGTACGCGGGTATGGTACCAATGGGAGCCCGGGCGAGTGATTGTACCAATAACGGATTCTTAAAACAATTATATTCTCAATCTCAGATTAATTATTAGCATTTGCGTAAAGAACTGTATACAATAAATACATACATATATTATGAATTACCAAATAAACCTAAATATCACACATTTGTACCAGGTGGCCAAGGAGCACTGCATCGCTATGGTCCAGTGCAAGGTGCTGAAGCAGCTGTCCATCCTCGAGCAGAAGCGCTCCGATGACGAGGACATAATGAACGACGTTGACTACCTCAACGAGCGGCTGCAGGCTTCCGTGCAGGACCTCAGCTCCTTCGATCAGTACGCCACGGAGGTGAAGAGCGGACGGTGAGCTCATTCTAATACCTACATAACTAACTGTGCCCCTTAATGGAATGTTAACTAATTTTGATAAATAGCTCTCCATATTCTCTGTCAAAAATAAAAAATACTAGTGAAAATAATATTTCGATACGTCAATTGGTTTCCGATTTATAAGTAAACAAGTTGTACCGCGCGACGCTGCACATGACGATGTGACGTCACAACGCAACATGCTCAGGGCGCTCGCAGTCGCGCGCCCATAATAATGGCTTCTAACGACGATATCTCAAAAACTATTCATGTGATTGATATAGTGTAAAGGGCAATTTTAATCTGCATCAAATGCCTACGCTAGCTAACATATTCACTTGGATAAGGATTAATACTGAACTAAAGAAAATTGCTTTGAAAATAACTTAATGTTTTAATTAAAAATTGAACATAAAAGTGGCTGTTGTAAGTGAACTATAAGAGATAGAGATTAAGAACTTTGTTGTAGCATTTTTATAGATTTTGAATTCGCTAGTACATTACTCAACTATATCTTTGCTAGTTTACGCGGCTCTCAGTTGGCGAGATTTTTTTCCACTTCTTCAACATTTAACGCCGTATTTCTGCTAATTTACATAAAAGCATAGTAGATTATATACCTAAACGTTCCTCAAGAGTCAGTCCTATTGTTGAAAACTATATAAAAATCCTTTTGGTAGTTTTTGAGTTTATCGCGTTCAAATAGACAGAAAGACGCGGCCGCGCGGCTTATTTTTATAATATGTATAAGATTACTTCTTATAAATTATTTCTAGTGGAGTGCCTGGAGATTTTGACCTCGAATCTCTAGGGAACAGAATGAATTCACGTGAGACCAATGGGATTTTGTTTTGGCACAACAACTTTGCTAAATATCATCAAAGATCAAATGCATAGTTACATAAAAGTTTACATAAAACACTACACTACTGAACAGCAGACCATAAATAATATAAAAAATTAACAATAGGAAAGCAATCTTTGTCGATGTCACATGTTGTAGCACAAGCAGATAAACCTGCCTTTATCTAGGCAGCGACTTTAAGCATTTGTCATAGTTCAAAATTATATTGAAAGATGAAATATTTAATCTAGTTTTTTTTTATTACTTTTTTTAGTGTAGTGTGGATTTTGAGGTTGGTTAAAAAATTCATTCATTCACAATTAAGTGTACAAAAGGCAGACTTGTACATTAAATAAATATTAAATGGTCACATATTTATTTCAGTTTTGTTTCAGATACTTGTGAATTATTAGCTATATTTCAATTCATATTTATCTTATAACACAATAGTCATGATAATATAAGCTATCATGGCTATTGTGTCATGATAGCTTAATAAGATTATGAGTGCCACTTCAATACAATGAATACGCAAGATAAGGAATCCATTTTAAAATAATGTACTCGTACCTACCTTATATATTGTATGTATTTATACTTATATTATAAAGAGGAAAGATTTGTTTGTGTGTTTGTGTATGTGTGTTTGTATGTTACGAATAGGATCCGAAATTAATGGACCGATTTCAAAAATTCTTTCACCATTTGAATGCTACATTATCACAGACACATAGGCTAATTTTTACCACGGGAAAATGCTTAATTTCCGTGGGAAAGCAGGTAAACTTCTAAACGGCTGAACTGATTGGGTTAAAAATTTATATGGGAAATTTGATGGTTTCCTGGATGCATAAAAATACAATTGGATCCGGTAGGTGGCGCTGCTGTCGGTATGTCAACTACTAAACGCTTTGACTGATTGGGTTGAATTATTTTTGTATATGTATGAGTATTTCCATTGTTTCACAGACACGAATGTATTATCTAAATATATAAAAATCAATGTTTGCTGTATGCCCTTTCTATAATCATAATGCTTAATGCATTTGAGAATGTGATGATCTTTAGTAAAGTTGTTTTGAATGCGCCCACGAAGGTTACTACCTTGGTACGACCAATTTTCAACAGCTGGTGCTACTGTCATTTCAATGAATTTTATACATTGCTACGATAGTCCATGCTGATGTATCTGTTGGTGGAATAGCAACGCGCGCACGCGCACGGTACAGCTAGATAAATAATATAACGGTCAACAGCACAACAAATTTTAGTGTTAAAATTCAAAATGAAAATTTTACTCATAATCTTCGTTACTTTTTTTAAATTTATCAACAAGTACACTAAAAAAGCAGTAAAATAAATAAAACTTTATTGCACACACCAATATAAATTTTTACATTTTACATTAAAACTATAATTTGTAGGACAGCACTATAATACAAGGTTGATAAAAGCGAGAGGCTTTAAATGAAATGAAACATATTTAGTGTATGATTTCCAGGCTTCACAACTACAAACAGATCAATCTGAGCAATAGTTTAGCCACAGGAATTTTTAAAAGTTTTTTCTCAATTCGTACACGCTGCATCGCAGCTGATCGTCGACCATGGCCAGCCGGGGTCATTCACCCCGTGCTCGCTGTAGCAGCCCGGTACAAAGCGGGATAACAATTTTTCGCCATTTAACTTGTTTGAAAAAAGTATTTTCGTATACTTGTAGTAAGTATTTTCGTATACTTTTTTTTAATAGTTTCGGATTAACTGTAGGCACTTATAGTATATGTGGTTTCATTGAATGCCAGTCGGTCTTATCAACCCTGTATATGTATAGATATATATCATCATGTTACTGTGTCACTGTTTTCTTGAGTTCGGCTCGACCATACCATATCGACTAGTTGGCCACCCCTGATATATTATATCTATACAGCCTGGAGTGGTCACCGGTGCACAAATCGGCCAAGTTCTGGCGCGAGAACGCTGTGCGTCTCAACGAGCGCGGCGGCGAGCTGCTGCGCACGCTCGTGCACCTGCTCGAGCAGAGCTCCGACCCGGTGGTGCTGGCGGTCGCGTGCTACGACGTTGGCGAGTACGTGCGCCACTACCCGCGCGGCAAGAAGTGAGTACCCACTTTATTTCTATAATAGTGAAGGAACATTCGGGAACGTTTTGGTGACTAACGATTCGCGCCTTTAAATGGTAGGTAAAACTTTATACCTATTACTGGAAAAACTTTAACTCAGTCGTAAAATCTAAAATGACAACAAATTTAATACTAATATATAATATAATAATACGACTAATACGGGGACTAAAAAATAATATTGCTACTGATGTTGAGATACTGTTTTAATAACTCGAGCGGTATGAAAATGAGTAAGCGAAAAATTTATTAAACTGACGACGAATGATGATTAAATATAATAAAATCCAGAACGAGCTTACAAACAGTGTGTTGTAGACTGTAGTTAATTCACTTCAGCGATTAAAATCCTAGCCGTGCGACTAAATTACTAAGTGAGCGACTAGAAATACAAAAAGGGCAACTTTAATATAGGATAAAGACCAAATGAAGTTTTACATAACGAACTGCTATAAAATTCAGTTTAAGCAACGTTTTGTGAGCTGCTTTATTACTATTTAATGATTGCTGATATTCTATCTGACTATTGTATTTATACTCTCCACAAAACCATACTGTCCAATTTAGACAGCGAAATGGCTTGTGCGACTGTCCCGAATTTCTTAATATATATATGTAAATGTTTTGGGTCTGTCAAACACGTTTTGGGTCTGGTAGTTCGGCTGAAACTTACAACACCACTGGAAGCAAAAATGATACCCACTGGGCAAAAAAGATAACGAGGCCGTTGTGCAAGTCCAAGCTGACTTTGGAATACATCGTTTCCTTCATCTATCGTTAAATAATTACATTTCTTGGCTGGTAGTTTTTTATATACTACTAGCTGCGCCCCTCGGTTTCACCCGCGTAACTTTCGATCCCGTGGGAATATCGGGATGAAAAAAAGATGTTGGCCGATTCTCAGACCTACTCAATATGCTCACAAAATTTCATGAGAATCGGTCAAGCCGTTTCGGAGTATGGCAACGAAAACTGTGACAACAACGGAAAAACAAAACGACAAAAATGGAAAAAATGGGGGGAGACCTTTGCCCAACAATGGGACACATAATAGCTTGATATAATAATATAAGGTGGCAACCTAGAAATCGGAACCATTTTCATGACTACAGACGCCCATAGATACTCGCATAGAGGTTATACAAAAAAGGTTGGCCTCCTTTGTCCCACCTCCATGGGCCACCGATTACTTACACACCGCACGAAACGCAACAGAATAACTGTCATTTTACACCAGTATCGTGTAATCGAGAGGTACTTCCCGGTCGCGCCGGCCCAATTCGGCTACATGCATGCACCTCTTATTTTTTCTTTAAATAGTTTTTCATAAGAAAAAAAAATGCAGGACGTAATATTGACAATATTACGTCCTGCTGCTCAAACAAATGTCGGTCAAATATTATGAAATTTCTCATTTTGTGTTTGTGTAACTCATATTAATGTTTGTAAGTTACTGTTCTGTTTTTATTTCTCGTCGCTCGCATTTAGTCGCTCACTTAGTAATTCTGTGCGCTAAATTCATTATTTTTGACTCGTTTAAATACTACCCAATACTAACTATTAGTTATATAGTGCATAGTATCTGGACTTCACCTGGCTACCCTCTCTTTTCTTGGCTTGTATAAGTCATTGCAATTGACTGCCTCAAGGTCTAGTGGTAAGCGTGTTCAACCACAGACGTGAGGTCCTGGGTTCGAATCCTGGGTCGGACCAAAAATTGTTCTTGGGATTTTTCAATTTCTAATGACAGTCCGGAGTCAGGAAGTTGGCGGTGATACACCCCTGTGCCTCGGAGAGCACGTTAAGCCGTCGGTCGTGTCGGATTGCCGTCCCATCGGAATATGAGAGTGAGGGAGTAGAGAGTGCACTTGTGTCTGCGCGCACACTTGTGCACTATAATATATCCTGCGCATCTGGCTCGTCTCTATAGAGACGGCCGCCGTAGCCGAAATCGGCTAGGAGGATATTATGATTATTATTAAGTCATTGCAATCTTGTACTGTCTGTCGCTTTGACTAGGAAGGGAAATTGGAATGTCTGTCTCCATCCTGCTGCTTTTCTGATTAAATTCGTTGCGGGTCCCAAGACAGTTTTAGCTTTGCCCTTGGGCTTCCTGAGATCATAGAGTGGGCTAAACTCGATTTTAATGGTTCGCGTTTGCAACATGTGAGCACTGGAAAGTGGAGCTTACTCGTTGCGCCACTTGTACAAGTATGTTCTACTAAATACAGGTCGTCACTTGATAGTTTTATGTTCTCACTTCTATCGGCAGTCCTTATGTTTTTTTGTGTAGAGGCTACCGTCACCATAAACATATTATTTTCATTGCATTTGCATTTTTAATGTTTATGAATCTGCATGACACAATTCGTTTACATTCTTGAGTGACGGCCCCTCACAGATAGCAGCAACTCGGCAAGGAACGTAACCTTCGCCTAGGCCTCAACCAGGCGGTGCCGATACGCTTATGTTACGTATGAACGTAGCGTAACCGTATCTGCATCGCATCGGCTTCTTCTTCTTCTCGAGTTAGTGTCCAAGGTCCGGGCATTCATGTACTACCTTGGACATATTTACCGCTCGGGAAGGCTCCCTTCTTTTTATTATTATTTTTATTATTTTGTATAATATATTTAGGTATTATTCCTTTCGGCTACGGCTAGGCGAGCCTTACGCGTGGCGGGACGCCTCGTTGACGCCTAGTTGACAGCTCGCCGTAAGTGAATTGATAGCGGTTTGGTTGCCTGTTCTGAGGCGAGGCGATTACGTTACGTTTCGTCGAGTTTTCATACAAAGATTACTGAACGGCTAGAGGCGATACGGTTACGATCATTTTCCGAGTTGATATGTGTGCAGTGGCCTTTAGACGGCACTTAGGACTCATGACTTGATCAAGATCGCAGGAGCGCTCGGTTCGATATTTTCTGGATTTTGATGATCATGACGTTAAATATATTTAAGGAACCCGTTGTCACTGAGAGTGATTGACTCATATTATAACATTAATCAATCTCCTTCTGAAGCAGACGATAAAAACTAACACATAACCATTTTCTTTTTCAGCAACATTGAACAAATGGGTGGCAAGCAACGCGTGATGGCGCTGTTGAGCCACGAAGATCCCAACGTCCGCTACGAGGCTCTGCTCGCTGTACAGAAACTGATGGTCCACAACTGGTGCGGTTTTTAACTCATTTTTAACTTGCTACTAGCAGGAAAACTCTTAATTATTAATAATGAAAGCGATTGTTTGTTACGCTTTCATGCCAAAACCATTCAACCGATCTTGATACTTTGTACATACTTATTCTTAGAGGTATTAGAAAAGACATAGGATACTTTGCATTTAAAAAAAACAATTTTTAAGAACGCCAACGACGCCGCGGGAATAAGCCAGTTTCGTTACATATAAGTTTTATACTACTAATTCTTCTAAATGGTGTATCGGTCTATAAATGAACACACGCTGAAAAATCAATAAAACCTGATATTGATTTGTCAATGTGTGCCCAGTAGTAGTGTTACATTAATAACTGGGAGGATTAACATAATACTTATTCGTTGATTTTTTCCACAGGGAATACCTTGGCAAGCAATTGGAGAAAGAACAGATGGACAAACAACCCGGCGGGACTGCAGTGGGCACTAAAGCCTAACTCAGTTATTTAATTCTTAAAATGTTGTTATAGCGCTTCGGTTTCCATGCATTTTGAGACCGTAATAGTATTAATGTAAATATATAACATGTTGCTGTTCCGATAATTTCAAATTTGATCAAATTGTAACGTTTCGTTTCCAATTGTAATACAACTTAATTATCTGAGTATTCAAATTTTAAATTATGGCGTGTAAATATCCAGATATTATATTTTATTTATTTGTTACCATTGTTATTGCATATACAAATATTGTAAAACGTGACAGTTTAGTATGAAAATCACATTCCTAATTATTATTGTTGTTTAAAATTCAATATATGCACTATATAATGTAGAGAATGTAATAGAACGTTGTGCTTAAAATGTCAATAAAATTCATATTATAGATGAGAATTGTTTTTTATTTTCCTTAAAAATATATTCCTATGCTCTGGTTTTTTTTTATTACAGTTAGGGTCAATTCACACCAAAAGCGCGGCGAAGCGCAGCGAAGCGGAGCGCATTTTCAGTGTCATATAAATTTAAACTTTATTTTCATTATTGTAGTACTTATTATCGAATTCTCGCGACTTCCGCGCGGATTTCAGCGAATTCCCGCGCAGTCGCGGGAATCCGCGCGACTCGTTCGAGTTTCTTATGCGATAATAAGTATTATAGCAATTATTATAAAGTTGAAATTCATATGACACATAAACTGCGCTTCGCCGCGCTTTTGGTGTGAAATGACCCTTATTATTATGTTATCGTTGCCTTCGATGAAGCACTCGTTTGTGCCAGTTATTAATTTACTGTTTTTGTAGTTGTGTAGTTACTCTTGCATGTTTTTTATTCTGCAATGTTAATCAGTTTTGATTATTTATTGTTATTCGTTATATTATTATCAATATTCGATATTATTAAGT
>LUGF01059877.1:69096-84956 GCA_001625245.1 Calycopis cecrops
TTTTATGATTTTGACACTTGACAGTTGACAGCAGGCTATGTAAATACAGAACAGGGGGGGGACACTTAGAACAGGGCTAAACTTAAAAAAAGAAAGAGTCGCCATCTTCATCATGTTGCAGTAAACTTACTATGTATTAGTGTTCATATGTACCGTTAGATGTCTCTGTAATCGCAACTTTAATGAAGAATATAAAATTAAATGATTAAATACTTTAATTTTAGTTACTTAAATATTTAAAACATTTATTATAATAGTTTTATAAAAACTATCTTTTGACTTTTTATTATAAACCTAATCAGCATTAATAATTATTATGGCAATCATGTTACAGAAATCTATATTTTATGACATTCTGGCAACACTAGTCACTACACAAAATGGTCGCCGCATCTTGCGTTTGCGCTTGTTTGTTTTTCGTGTCCATATCGTGGTTAATAATAGTTTTTGAGTATATTACCTATAACCGCTGAATTTGTCTAGGACGGACGCTATTTTGTGTTGTTTTATTATGCGAAAGGACGCTATTTTGTGCTGTGTTATTTTGCGAAAGGACGCTATTTTGTGCTGTGTGTGTCAAAACAGATATAATGCGCTTTTGGATGTAAATGTAAACTAAATTAGCAGCATTAATTGTTATAATAAAAACTTAATAAAAAATTATAAAAATAAGAAATAAATAAAATAAATTGAACATTGTTGTTTTATTTATATTCAATTGTTTCATTTAACCTTTTTTCCTAGTGCCGAAATATTTTATACTAACTTTCTTGATCTGAACGAATATTCATGTGAAAATATTAACTAGTAAAATACTGCAGATGTTCCACAAGAAAGTTAACACAATATATTTCGGTACTAAGAAAAAAGGTTAAATGAACCTCGAATAATTTAATAAGAACTAAAAATGTATAGGTATACGTAGGTAGGTATACATCGTTAGTTCCTGCAACAAAATGTAGCTAGCGCTTCAAAAGTGTCTTGGCTTAAAATCACACGAGAGGGCTCTCTTTTCCTATAGTATTATAGTACTCTTTGGTGACAATACATGCGCAATACATTCCATCAATTATACACCTGTCATTTGTCAAATCCTAACAATACAGATTATAATCTTTATTAATAATTATTAATATGCAAACAACCTCAAAAATATATTTTATTTAATTACATATTTCTCCCGTCTTTAAAAAATACATCGAATATTGTATTTTGTAATATTAATATAGACGAATAAAACAAGGCATGGTTTATTGATGGGCGCGTTTAAGGTCCAAAGCATGTTAGCAGATGACCATTGTTCTTTAATTCATATATCATTTGTAAATTATAAATTTTGTAAGTTATAATTTTGGCACTTTTAGTAAACATAAAAACATATTAATTAGAAATTAATTAACTTAATTTAATAATTAAATAATCAAAAAAATAACTACTTAATTAGTAGTTATTTTTTTGATTATTAAAAGAATAATATATTTTGAGTTAGACAAGAAATAACAAAGTTAAATATAAATATATTTATAACAATATATAAAATTAATCATATATATGTGTAATATATATAATATATATGTGTACAGAAATTGTATATTTGTGTAGTTACAGATAAGTAAAGTACATATTAAAACTATTCTGTAGCGAATGTTTAGACTAGTATATATTTTATAAACAGATATAGTGTTTATACTAGTATTATTTAACTTATAAACAATAATTTGTTGTCCTTTATCTTATCCAATTTCCGGGGACCTACCATCTGCACCTGGGGCTGTCAAATTAACAAATCCAATGTGTGCTGATGTAAATATATATATTGTATAAACCTACAGGTATATTTTATGTATAAAAATAATATCATGACCCAAGCCTATTAAATACTTTTGCGTTACTTAACTAATAACTTTAAGACTACTAAAGAATTCAAAGTCATCAAAGTGTGCAGATAATATTCATATTCTCACATAAAATATGCTATCTATCTGTTTTATATAATCTCTTTTCTTAAATTACTCTTTATTTATATTACTTTTACACTCTTATTGATTATTGATAATAATAGTCTTTATTTTGAATTTTTTTTTGTTTCAGATAGTAAGAAATAATGAAGGAAGAATTAGTCTTTCTTCAACAAGCAAAATGCAACGAGGAATATGCAAAGAACAGAAAAAACGCAACATAAAAGTAAAAAAATGGCGAAGATACAAGACGGCACGGGACCGCACGCAATATTTTCAAATAAATTTGTAATTTCTAAAAAAGAATAAAATTGTTAACAATTAACAGTATTTTTTTAATACTCTACCCTAATTTAAATCAAAATATAATACAATATTTATATTAAATGCCCGCGCAATTTTATTCATGATAGGCACAATACTAATCATTCTTTGGCCTGAAAAAAAAAATAAACGTCGGTCAAGCAGTCGTCCCTCGTCGGTCAAGCAGTCGTCGCCTCGTCGGTCAAACAGTCGTCGGGGGGCATCTGTGCGGTAACTCGAGTTTCTGTTTCCGGAGAAAATTCTATGTGTATATGAGATAAATTTAAGACTTATTTTAATTCTTGTGGTGCCGTTTCTTGGCAAAACGAAATGATTTCTCATTGCTAAACAGATTTAACAACAAAATGGTGTGAAGTTTTACAAACGACTGCGCCGTATGTAAACTAACGAGTTCTACAATTTGCTGACGACATCGCAACAATTTAAAGTTTTTTTTCCATTTTAATTAAAATGTCAAAATATGTTGTATTTTAATTTTCAAATAAAAATAATTAAACAAATACATACTTACCAGACATATTCATTTTAGCGCCCACTTTTTGCCAAGCGTTATTTTTCATACGTTTATCGCTGTAATGCCTTGATTTGGTATTGTATAAGCAGTCGTACATTTGCACCAAATAAATAAGCATTTCTTCATCCATTTCTAACACTTAATTGATTGTTCCTGTTGTAAACACTGTATTAATTACCTACACTGCAAGGAATGAATGCAATGCTCTCGGGCGCAACAGACGCGAGCGGGGAGCGGATGCGACGGGCGGGATATTTCCAGCGGCCGCTCGCGACTGCGCGAGCATTTCCGGGAATTCACGCGAAGTCGCACGGCTCCGATTAGGGTCAATTCACACCAAAAGCGCGGCGAAGCGCAGTTTATGTGTCATATGAATTTCAACTTTATAATAATTACTATAATACTTATTATCGCATGAGAAACTCAAACGAGTCGCGCGGAAGTCGCGAGAATTCGATAATAAGTACTACAGCAATGAAAATAAAGTTTAAATTTATATGACACTGAAAGTGCGCTCCGTTTTGCTGCGATTCGCCGCGCTTTTGGTGTGAATTGAGTCATAAGGAATTCCAGCGAAGTCTCGCGCATTGCAGCGACTTCGCGGGAATCCGCGCGTCTCGTTCGAGTTTCTCATGCGATAAGTATTATAGCAATTATTACTTTTTAACTTGTCTATTATTTCTAGTAGTCTCTTAATAGTACCTGTTTATATATATTTAATTATGTATTTGTTATACATTTAGTATAAATATTAGTTTATAAAGTATGTATAGATAAATAGTTATGTATGTACTTATATACGTATTTATTTTTTGCATAGCACCATATGTGAATTTTAAACATATGTATTGTGTCATTAGTTATATATATTAGTTTAGATAAAATATTAAGTACACCCGATACTGCCTTATAAGTTGCCAGTTCTCCTGTAATAGGTCAGCTGGCAGAGATTCCTATTTGGAATAAGCTGTACCTTTGTACTCAAAGTATTGTATGGCTTTTTTTACATACAAGTGTTTTAAGTGTACAAGAATATATAAATAAATAAATAAATATAAAGTTATTCGAGGTCAAAGTTTGAGGTTTTTTGAATTTTGCTGGAAAACGGTAAGTTTTATCAAAAAAAACTTCAAACCAAAGTTGTAGATCTTAATTTTATCTATAAAAATGATATCAATAATTTTTTTCCTAACAGTTACCATTCCTGAGATATCGCGATTCTAAGTCATATTATACATGATATGCACATATAATCCACGTATATACATATTAGGCACTTAATACAAGTATAAATATTATAGATATTATACTATATTATATTTATATATATAATTTTATAGATATTATACTATCCTAAAAACATTTATTCAAATGGTAGCCAGTCCCTAAGGGTCAATTCACACCAAAAGCGCGGCGAAGCATTTTCAGTGTCATATAAATTTAAACTTTATTTTCATTACTGTAGTACTTATTATCGAATTCTCGCGACTTCCAGCGCGGATTCCAGCGAATCCTCGCGCAATCGCTCGAATCCGCGCGACTCGTTCGAGTTTGTCATGCGATAATAAGTATTAAAGTAATTGTTGAAATTCATATGACACATAAACTGCGCTTCGTTTCGCTGCGCTTCGCCGCGCTTTTGGTGTGAATTGACCCTAACTGAATTTCCTCTATGCATGGCTTGAAAAACATCGGGCTATTCTATTGTATTGTTAATATATTGTATTATAAATCAAAACAATAGTGAATCCAATAATCAATAGCAATATAAATAATAATACGGTAATATCTAGAACTTGACGGTTATTACTCCCTTAAATTATCCTAAAATTTTTATGACAGTGGAATAGGCCTACAGGGGAAACTACGGTAAAAAAACGCGCCAAGTACACTACCTCACTGGTGGTGTGGTAATGTGTGCATATCATATATAATATGACTCTTAAGCCTTGTTCGCATTGGTCGAGTAATTTAGTCTAGTAGAGTATCGATTTAGTAGCTAAACTACTCGACTCGACCAAATATCGTTCGCACCTTGAGCGAGTACAGTTCATAAGTAGTTTGAGATCAGCAAGATGAACAATGTAAAACGCAACGGTTATCATAATTAAAAATAATATGCTTTTGAAATAAAATGAATTACCTACTAACCTGATGTTTTATTATTATTATTTTCAATTTAATTTCTTTTTCTCCGGGAATATTTAATTCTTTTTCTAAATTTTAATATTATGCACTTTGTTTTATTTGTTTATTTTTATAAAGTGGCGACTTCATGTTCCATAAACATTCGTTTTCCAAATATTTGGAACTCAACACTTATAATTGAAGAGTATAATAATAATTATAATAAATAGTATAATAATAATAATAATATATTATAAATAGTATAATAATAATAATAATATATTATAAATAGTATAATAATAATAATATATTAAAAGGGGAATAATAATTTGTGAGATTATTAAAAACAAACTATGAATACTTTGACAGCTCAACTCGACCTTTGGACTCGTCACTCGACTAAATCGAAGTGTTCGGACCGGATCACCGGCGATCGAGTGAGCGCGGACGCACGGTGGGGGGTGCTACTCGCCCGAAAAAATAGAGTGAAATCTATCGACTTGACTAATTACTCGACTAAATTTTTGGTGTTCAGACACGTTTAGCTACTAAATTACTCGCTACTCGACTAAATTACTCGACCAATGCGAACAAGGCTTTAGAATCGCGATATCTCAGGAATGGTAACTATTAGGAAAAAAATCATAAATACCATGTTTGTAGATAATTTTAAGATCTACAACTTTGGTTTGAAGTTTTTTTTGATAAAACTTACCGTTTTCAAGCAAACTCCAAAAAACCTCACATTTTGACCTTTGACCTCGAATAACTTTTTAAGCACACATAGGATCGATGGGGACTTTTAAAACTTGATTTGTAATAGTAAACTATAGGTCTCCACCATTATTTGGCTTTCCGGGAATTTTTGTTATTTTACCACTTTTTTATGTCTAAATTGACCGGACTAGATAGCGGACCGGATAAAAGTGCGCGGGGAGTCCCAAAAGTAAAAGAACTCTAGTGACTACACGAAGCAACGAAGACGGAGGACTTTAGTCCGCGTTGTGTGTTCGAGAGTGAAGCACGTTCCGGGCAACAAATGTTCGCACACCGTGTGCGTTTAGTACGCAGTAAATCCGCGGGGGACTTTTTATTCGAGGAGCGTACTTTTTTCTTCGCCGCGGACTAAAATCCCTCGTCTGCACAAGCCATAAATCTGATATTAAGCACCATATTTTTTTCATAGATGTCGCTTTGTTGTGTTACCAGGTAATAGGAGTAAAAGGAGGGTAGTTTGAATTGAAACCACGTACATAGCCACAAATATCATGGCACGTTTATTTTTCTCCACTACATGGCGATCTCTAAAAGAATCGTGACTTGTTATTTTGCATTCATATAGTTTCTTTTTTAATAGAGCTCTAAAAAAGAGCACTAATGAATAATTTTACAATGTATATTTTTCATAAAATTAAATAAACTCTGTATTTATTGATCTCAATATAAATCACTATGAACTCAAAAAAATTAATAATCTTTTTGTTAGTTAGCTAATTATTTGATTGACAATACTATTTTAATAAAGAGTACATTTAAAAAATCACATTAAAGCATATACATAATGCTGACTACATAATCGCCCTTACAGCCTCTTTACTATATAAACACGTTCTCAAAGTATAACGATAAACAATATTAAAGAATAAAATAGTAAGATTTTTTAATGTAAGTAGATGATAACACCTAAATCGGCAGCTGCGCGTTGCGCTGGCGACATCAGTCTTAGGAAATAAGATAATATATTTATCAAACTAGACGTATACTTGAATATTATAATACACACGGTAGACTGTCACGTCGTAGGGCCCCCACACGAGATCACTTAAGTGTTACCAGCCGCTTGTTAACTTATAATATATCACATGTGTTCAGACTATAAATAAACAAATATTATCGTAAACGAGGCTGTAAGGAACAATATTCACGTGCAATGTAATACACCACAATTAACAAATCTAACTTATCAGATAAAATATAAACTAGCCTAAAAATTTTAACAATAAAAAGAAAAAACATCTGCAGATAGATTAAAAATATTGGTCAATAAAACTCTGTAGAGCTACGTCTAAATGACCGCAGTATTAAAACTCATCATGCCATGATGTTTGTATCTTCGACAATTAAAATGTAAAATACTCCAAAACGTGTACAGGCTTAGAGCCATTTTGTTAGTAATAATTATATCATATAGACTACAAATAGTAAAAAAACAGCGACTTAGAAATAGCTCACAGTATATAAAAAAACGTTAAAATCCTTAGGCTGTACTCTCATACGATTATGATGTAAGCAACGCAATATGTTGGCAAAGCGGAAATTCGCGTAAATCTAACGATACAATAGAACTAAATATTTATGTACCTTAGACATAATGATTACACAAGGCTCGCATGGGTCTCGCGGCGAACTCGATGCAGACTCGATCGGTGCCCATTCGAAAATGCAAAAAAGCACGAATGTACCTGTCGAATATTCTGGCACGTTCGAGTCGCCACAGTGTCGCCGCGAGATGGCGCGGCCCGGACTAGCGCTTGGCTCCATGCGGAGTCAGTATACGTAATATATGCACGGGAGAGGATATGTACGATTCCGTAACGAATATGACTGGTTGGTCCGACACCACAACCGATCTGAAATCTAACAACATGTAATTTTGCCAATTTTGTGAGTATTCTTAGTTTCCAATGCGGTAGATAAATTTAGAAATTCAGTCTTCTCTATGGTTGAAATTAGAAGTGAAATCGCTTACACCAAATATTACCACCGTAAATTAAATTCATAGCTCGGTACTAACTTCTAAATATAGTAACTAACATCGGTATGTAAAATAGGGCAGCGGGGACTTGCAAATTTCAAATGCTCGTACAAAATAAAGGGGACAATTGAAATTTGTAAATCCCCGCTGGTGCAGTCCTATTTGTTTACGAAATATATTTTCATACAATAAACGTATTTCGTAAAGTAATGAGACTTCATCTGTCGCCGACTCCGCTCTCGACTCGGCTAATATAAAATAACAATTCCACTTATAGTATAGGCAATATAAGAAAAAATATGTAAAACAATTATGTAGACAACAAAATATAAAATAATATATTGTATAAAGAGTCTTAGCCGAGCGTGGGGCGGCGATCGGCCGCTACACATTATATATTTATGTACCTAGTTCTATGTTGGTGTTACTATTCCCATTCATAATAACTATTGACACCTCGACTCGCATTGGGGCAACGTCGCTACGACTATGGGGAAATAAATTTTTAAGGTAATTTAAAATTGGTAATTGAAGATTTATTCTACGTTTTAAACCAAATATCTAGTTTGTCTAAATAATACTGTTCTCAATGGCTTGGTAAGAAACTTAATAAAAATTTAAAATTCTTGGTAAATTATTCAGATGTTACATCTAATTGATAACCTTCGCTCTCTGGGCAACTAAATGCATCCGTCATGTGGATTTATCTTAAAATATCGTGTACATACATATTTATATTATATGTAAATGATAAATGAGATATTGGCCTATTTTCTCATGTTTTCAAATACAGAACTATCAAAATATAAAAAAATATTGAGGACTATCAAACAACATTTATATGTATATATTATTATCATTATGTATATCTACAAGGAAAATTTTGATTTTTTTTTATACCCAAAGTATACTTCTGCACTAAATACCTCTATGATTAATTCCAATAAATTTTTCCTCAGTTCGTTACACTATGATTGTAGAAAAAAAATTCTACAAATCAGACATTCTTACTTCAAAATTTTGAATCATATAATCCCACATCATTCGAATAAATAATCCCTACCATATGTACAATGTTCGACCCTCAGCTCGTGGACTCACACAACACCATGGAAATAAAATAGTGTACGCGAAAACGGCGTACGGACCGCTTAATATAAGGGGCGGTTCCGTACGCTACAGAATGTCTCATTACAATATTTTATTTCCAATACTACCCTGACCTGCAAACTTAACTAAACTTACCCTACCGCTTCATTTACATAGAAATGGCACCAATCTATCTTTGATATCAATAATGGCAAACCATAAGGAACCCCCGCAGCGGACAATAGTCGCACTCCGCAGTGCGACGACGACGTCTCAAGGTATTGGAAGACTACTGCGCTATACACTATTCATTAACTATCATACGAATAAAACGGCTATAGAAATTATTTATCTCCAGACTACACATTCACAATAACACGGGGTCTATTTGTCTAGTGCGAGTTTTTCTAGAATCCTCGACGTACAACGCGGAAACAGTCAGCCATTTTGTGTGGAGTTATATTCCAAGATGGCGCTCATCTCTTACAAAATGGCCGCTCGCGCTATCGAGGTGGCACTACAAAACCTACACTAGGCTATGCGGATGAACGCTCCGAAATCGAAGCACTAAATGTGCAGTTTCGGTGAAGTAAATGATGGAGGTGTGATCGTTACTGGCTAACGTCGCTATACGCTAGAAGGCACACAAAGTTATAGTAAGAAGCTTCACAAATTATACGCTCTGTATATGCGAACCCCTAGACCTCCGTTACCGCCGTTACAATCACACTAGAACACAATATATATACCGAAAGTAATACGATTACAAAATATTGCCAATTTTATGTTGCAACAGGCACTTCTCTGGATTACTCCAATAAACATCATATTATTAATTAATCTTGTGAAGCTTTCATTATTGCCTCCGAGGACTGCTATTTCGCCTTTGTACTTGTGTTTCATGAATCCGAGCCGTTAAAGCGATCGCGGAACATTCGGGAAGCACTATATACGAGTCCCTCACATCGAACTCTATACTGACACTAAGTTAAAGCATCGCAATAAGATTTCGTTACCACTACGACTAATGAAGATGCAGATGAGAAGCGAATGACTAAATTTAGAATTTTTCAAGTCGGAGAGTAAAATCACAATACCGAATAGTTATCACTAAGCAAATTAGAATATGAGATCAAAATTTAGGCCTACGTTCTATATGAGAGTTAAGTATCGCACGCCACCACTGTATACCTGTGATGGAAGATCACAGCTGTGGATACAAATCACAATGCGTACATAATAGGCGGTACCGCTACCACTACTCGCTACTTGCGGAGCAACTCCAATATACGACTACATTTAGACTCCTACTTTTGGTATTTGGTTTTCCTTACTCGATCGCTTCCAGGCGACCTTATATCCGACTTCCAATAGTTGTCAATTATGTACTATACGCCTCCGCCAATAGTTAGACTTTAAATGTACTTTTATCATCAGTAGGAATATCTTGGAAGTTCATCGACGTTTCTTAGTAGAAAACTACCTCAAGATTGGAAAAACAAAGCGTGAAACTTATGATCGTCCATTCTATCCATTTGGAAACCGATTTTTAACAAGCGTCGAATTCCTCTTTCGCGATAAATAGATTATTATCTACTGACAACAATATAATGTGTATAGTAATAGTAATAATATAAAATAATAATCATAATAAAATAAAAGAATAAAAAATTCTGTATAGCTGCTATTTATAGCTTTCGCAGTCGGTTCCGGGAAGTGAATAGGCGAATAAAATGATCTAAATGTAGAAGAATATTAGACCGAGCGCTGCTAGCACTCTCTGCCTGAGGGATTCCACAAGCTCTACACATTCCCCGCACTACGTCACGGCCGACTAAATCAAGTGGGTAAATAAACTTATATTAAAATAATGAATTTGATTCTTATTTTTCGTCTAGGACGATCTTTGCTGCACTCATGATGGCTGCCTTCTTTTATTGCACACGGGCCACTCGCTGGTTACACCAGGACTGTGAAATAAAACAGTTTGGTACAAAATCGGATAATAATATTGATTGACCAGTGATAAAATGTCTATATATCACTAGCTGCGCCCCGCGGTTTCACCCGCGTAACTTTCGATCCCGTGGGAATATCGGGATGAAAAATAAATGTTGGCCGATTCTCAGACCTGCTCAATATGCTCACAAAATTTCATGAGAATCGGTCAAGCCGTTTCGGAGAAGTATGGCAACGAAAACTGTGACACGAGAATTTTATATATTAGATATAGACAATGAGACCTTTGTTAGCAGTACTTCTCAGCTAATATAAGAAATCACAATTAATAACAATATAAAAGTGAGTTATTTTTTTTTATATTGACTTAATATATTCTATTTAAAATAAATCGGGTTAGGCTGTACCTAACCTGTAAGAGATAACTACAAAGATAGTTTACGATTATTTAATTTACTCATAGTTATAAAGATTTATCACTCTTCACACATGTCTAGACACTCAGAGAAGCAGCACCCGTAATGCTTCCACTGCAGGATATAAGTCCTTCAACATATTCCAAGATCTCCCAGACTGTTCGAATGAGATTCGTTTTCCTACGCGAAGAGGTGTTGGGTAGGAAATTTATTCCTACCCAACACCTCCAACTCCAAGATCTCTCAGATTGTTATGAGTTGGGGTCGTCTTCCGACATGTATGATCGGACCAACACCATATTTAGCGTATTGTAACATACCGAACTCACCGTTCCAACAATCAATCCGAAAGGCGCATCTGCGCCGACATCTGCTGCTGCGGCGTTGGCGTGTGCGACGGAGGGGGTGACGCTGTGAGAAAATGTATATATTATATATAGTACGTATATAGTATTTTGCAAACGCAATATTTTTTAATATTATTAATATGTTTGAACAATATTATTATTATTATTGCATCCTAATTGGGCCGACGGGACAAGATTCGCATTTCGTACGGTTTGTAAATTTACAATGACAACAGATAATTATGATATTATGCAGATGTAAATGGATGTCGGCTGTCATAGAAACACTGACAAATCTCATACTCATTAACATTATAAAAACACAATTTCTAATGATCTACAGTATGATTTTTATGAATAAATAAATAAAATACGAGCATTGAAGATAAACTAATCCAATTCATTTTTCTTTCCAAGAATTTGCGTAATTTCTCATCAAATTTGAATTCCTCAACAGCATGTTGAAATCGCTTTTCGTGCTGTTTGCGACCGGAGGACGTCCACTGCTGGACATAGGCCTTCCATAATAGAGCGACAAAAGTCACTGTCACGTGTCACATTGACCTAGCAGGCTAGGCTCCCGCCTCCCCACCACTTTGACCTGGAGATCACCTTGTATAATATACCATTATTATTAACTACTATGATAGAATAATATAATATGATCGGAAGAAAGAAGCAGTTGAATGACGTCACCATCATGAATAATGACTATTGATGATGATGATGATCATATAAAGAGTATACTCACAAATAGACGCGATGGACTGCGGCGACATGGCAGACATCTTGCTATCCTGCATCGACACCTGTGTGCCTTGAGATGTCATGTAGCGATTCACCATTGGCACAAAACTGCAAATAAAATAATTCCCATCAATGCAATATAGAGATACTTTATACAAAGTAGATCTATCTATATTGTATATTGATTAAAATGTATATTGTGATCTGCAATAGTAAGTAATAAAATAAATATAACACAATATATTGTAACTTTTTTACCAGACTACATGAAAAGTATATGTTTCCATATTATCATCATTGCTGCCAGTATCGGTCCATGGGTGAATGAACGCCAAGACCTCCTGCTAATCACGAGCGGGCAACTTGTATTGCCGGAGACACTGCTACCAATGGATTATAAGTTTATAGCCGATTAGAAACAGCCGTTACTGGCGGTAATGCCGTACTACACCCAGATATTGTATAAGTGACGCAGTACTATATAATGTAACGTGCAGTACCTGAGATCACAAACGCCGGGCGAGTCGTGTTTGCCGGTGGCGACGCTGTATTGAGTATAGGTAATACCGTACTACACTCAGATATTGTATAAGTAATGCAGTACTATATCTTCAGTAGTATATCTTGTAACGCGTAGTGCTATATCTTGTAACATGCAGTACTATATGTTGTAACGTGGCAGTACCTGAGGTCGCAGACGCCGGGCGAGTCGTAGTTGCCAGTGGCGACGCTGTTGATGGTGCCGATGCTGTTGGCAGACACGTTGCTGTGGTTCTCGCGGTGCACGCGGTTGTGGTGTCTGGAAATAAACACGACAAAAATCGATTAAAAACATTAACAGTTAGTGTATATCGGTATTGTGCCGTTACAGGCTGCACATGAGAGCATGTCGTATCGTACCGTATAAGATAGCTGTTAACGCGAGCATGTAGTATCGTACAGTATGAGGTAGCAATAATGAGAGCATGTCGTAACATATGAGATAGCAGTAAGTGAGAACATGTATCGTACCGTATGAGGTAGCGGTAAATGAGAGCATGTCGTAACATATGAGATAGCAGTAAGTGAGAACATGTATCGTACCGTATGAGGTAGCGGTAAATGAGAGCATGTCGTAACATATGAGATAGCAGTAAGTGAGACCATGTATCGTACCGTATGAGGTAGCGGTAAATGAGAGCATGTCGTAACATATGAGATAGCAGTAAGTGAGAGCATGTATCGTACCGTATGAAGTAGCTGTAAGTGAGAGCATGTATCGTACCATATGAAGTAGTTGTAAGTGAGAGCATATCGCACCGTACGAGATAGATGTAAGTGAGAGCTTGTCGTACCGTATGAGATAGCTGTAAGTGAGAGCATGTATCGTATTGTATGGGGTAGCAGTAGGTGAGAGCATGTCGTAACATATGAGATAGTTGTAAGTGAAAGCATGTATCATACCGTATGAAGTAGCTGTAAGTGAAAGCATGTACGTACCATATGAAGTAGCTGTAAGTGAGAGCATATCGCACCGTACGAGATAGATGTAAGTGAGAGCTTGTCGTACCGTATGAGACAGCTGTAAGTGAGAGCATGTGTCGTATCGTATGAGGTAACAATAAGTGAGAGCATGTCGTAACATATGAGATAGTTGTAAGTGAGAGCATGTATCGTACCGTATGAAGTAGCTGTAAGTGAGAGCATATCGCACCGTACGAGATAGATGTAAGTGAGAGCTTGTCGTACCGTATGAGATAGCTGTCGCGCACGAAGGTGCGTCCGCACACGCTGCACTCGTAGCAGGGGCCGCTGGCGTGCGTGCGGATGTGTAACGCGAACTGTGCCTTGGATGTGAACGTCATGGAGCAACGCTCGCAGCTCAGTGGCTTGTCTGCTACATGCGACCATCTAGAAATAGATTTTCAGTTACAAATAGCATTTATTGTAAAAGACATTACATTTATAACACAAAAAACATTTTACGTCACGAGAAATACAAATCTTATGATCTGATAAAAGAAAATTAATTATACAATTAGATGTACAAAAGATAGTTAGATCCTCCATTTGTCTGAAATTTAGTTCAGTCTTTAATGTATACCTATATTTTTTTGAATACTGGGTAGTCTAATAATGCACATACATTATCCCACTCACACATTGTTGTGAAGTTCTAAGAAGTTATATATATATGTCCGAGATTGTAATGAAACACCCCGCTAATCGAAAAAAGGTGAATATTATTTAATCGCCAAATCTATTGAGTTTGTAAGAGTAAATTATTAGATAAACCCACGAAAGACTACAAAGTTCTCTGTCCAACATCTTGATCACATATTAAATTATTTTAAATTAGGTTGAACGTTACATTCGTGATCCCTACTATACAAAAGTAAATCTCACCTATGTGCTGTGACATAACTCTTTACTGCAAATCTTTTCTGACAAATATCACAGGCATATGGACGTTCCCCTGAAATACACAATAGATTGTTAGCACATAGTAATTTAAAGATAAGAAGCTAGCAAACTCTTGTACTACATGCTAAATGATCAAGCGTATGGTGTTAAAAAGACGGCAAGATGCAATTAGATTCGTGCATTATTCTGAAATGAATGATTGTATCCTATTGAAAATAATACATGATACGATACAAAAATGAAAAGAACAATGCTGATGGTATAATGATAGAGTGGTTGTCGGTGCCACATCATTCAATCCTGTAAAACTTCATGTCATCGCAATTTGCCGTCTTCAACCTGCCTCCAAATGCAACAGCGTTATTCACACAAAAACTATAATCTAAAATAGAATAAGCGTTGTGTGGTTACAATACGACGAATGACATCAGCAAATCTTCTTAGTTTTCCGTCGATACGGAACTTTCATTACACTTTCTTATTTCATTACTTCACTTATTATTGGCGAAAGACATTTTTAGACTCATTTTTCAAGAGGAAATAGAAAAGTTACTCGCTGATGCCAATGGTCACATTGAATGCTCAAGCAAAGCAAACACACGCAAAGGTCCGCAACAAAACGTACATTAACACTTTTAGTTGACATCAGTCTCACTCAAAGCGTTAACTAAGTTCTTTTGTCGGACGTGTCTCAGATATCGCGAGCGCTGCCATACCGGTATGTATTCTCTTGTGGATGTTGAGTGTAGATTTCTGGGTGAAGCGTTTGTAACAGACATCGCACTCGAACGGGCGCTCGCCAGTGTGCGTGCGCATGTGTATTTCCAGATACGGCTTGCATGTGAACGCCGCCGGACACTCCATACACTGATACGGCCGCCCTTGCACTGACCATCACGACACATTAGTCTTGCGAGTACCCACGATAAGGATTACCTCCAAATGTGGCACCGACAACATGATAAAAAAAACGACACGAAGCAAAAAGCGACACGACATAATTCACGACTCACCTGTGTGCGTTCTTTTGTGTATGTTGAGTGTTGACTTTTGCGCGAATCTCTTGAGGCAGACGTCGCACTGGTAGGGCCGCTCGCCTGTGTGCGTGCGGTTGTGTATCTCGAGGTACTGCTTGCACGTGAAGGCGGCGGGACACTGCAGGCACTGGAAGGGCCGGCCCTGCACTGTAAGGAGGCAGTCGTGAGTGACGCGCCGCGGCCG
>LUGF01059877.1:107695-124075 GCA_001625245.1 Calycopis cecrops
TAGATGAGCAGTTCAGTAGTCCAGTATTCACGCCAAATTCAGTATTTACGGTTCACTCAAGTCGCGCTTAGATGTCGGCCGGCTCCGAGTGCCAATCTAACCACAAGTTTTTTTTTTACAGTAATAACACGATAAATAATTATTTTAATTCATACTTATTCAAACCGATATAACGCAAAACCGACAACGAATTCGAGGTTGATGCCATATTACCTTATGTTCTATATGAAAAGACCTATCCAATGACGTGTCACACATCCCTATTGGACCTGGTACCAAAATGCCCATCCTCCTTTAAGGAAATTGGGATACTGACTGTTCACTCTCAATACATTTTAGAAAATGTTTTGTATGTACGAAAAAATATTATTGAACTCAATGAGAAGAGTGCTAATCATGATAGAAATACTAGGAACAAGCACAAACTAGATGTACCATTTCATAGACTGAGCAGAGTAAAGAATTCCTTTAGGGGTCAATGTATACGCCTCTATGTATAATAAGATCCCAGAAAGCGTTCAAAAACTCTCAATCAACAAACTTAAAAAAGTAGTTAAGGAACGCTTGTGTGGTAAGGGATATTACAAAGTAAAAGATTTTATGACAGATACCTTGGGAACAGTACCCTCCTCCCAGGCCCTTTATATACAAAAATAAATGTAAATTATATTTTTTAATGTATATACCTAAATGAAGAATGTATAATGAAGAAATTAATGAAGCCCGCCGAGTTTGTTTCGCTGGTTCTTCTCAGAACAGGGCTAGGGTTGAACCGGTGGTAGATGGAAATTTTTGAAGTTCAAAAAGCAATTTTTTAAATTCAATTTTGAATAAAAATATTTTGATTTTGAATTTTGACATTCTGCACTGAGCCCAAATTGGGCCGGCACGGCGAGGAGGGACCTCTCGGTAACTCGACACCGCCGCAGTGACTGTGCTGTCGCGTTTCATGCAATGTATGAGTTTTCGGGGGCTCATGGAAGGGGAAGGTGACTGGAAGGAAGGCGAAACCTCTATGCGAATGTTCATAGACACAGAGACACTCAGAGGCATCAAAAGGTCGGCAAAATCCGGCTGCTTTGCCCTCCCATACTATAAAATTAGTTTATGTATTGTTATCTCGTCCAAGCTCACGACAAATGATAATTATCTCGTCGTTGGTCATTGACTTAAAATCTTAATATAGCTACATTATGACTGCCTCATGATCTAATGGTAAGCGTGTTCAATTGCAGACGTGATCCTGGGTTCGAATCCCCGGGTCGGACCAAAATTGTTATTGGGATTTTTCAATTTCTAATTACAGTCCGGAGTCAGGAAGTTGCCGGTGTTACACCCCCGTGCCTCGGAGAGCACGTTAAGTCGGCGGTCCTGAGCCTGATTTCTCACCAGTCGTGCCAGACTGCCGTCCCATCGGAATATGAGAATGAGGGAATAGAGAGTGCACTTGTGTCTGCGCGCATACTTGTGCACTATAATATGTCCTGCGCAGATGGCTCGTCTATGCAGACGACCGCCGTAGCAGAAATCGGCTAGGACGACATTATTATAGCTACAGTAAAGAGTAGTAGAGTTAGTAAGAGGTAGTGCCACACTGTGTGCTTGCATGCAGCAGAATTGGGCCGGCACGACCGGGGAGATACCTCACGCTTATTACGAGACCGGCGTGAAGTGACAGCTGTGTTGTCGCGTTTCGTGCGGTGTGTAAGTAGCCGGTGGCCTATAGAAGTGGAAGGAGAAAGGAGGGCAGCGCATCTGTGTAGTTTCTATATGTCTATGAGCGTACGGTAGTCATGAAAATGCTTCCGACTGCTCGTTTGCCCCCCATAGCATAAAAAAAAAGAGAGAGATTGTCATCGCGGCTTTTTCCACCCCCGACTCGGGTCGACACGATCGAGGAGGTATACCGTATATCTGCCTCGCATATTATCGTTGTGAAATGATAGCCATGGCTCACTGATGGGGATGGTAATGCATCTGCATAACATCTGTGGATGTTTATGGTAACTAGTTACCAAATAATTTTGTCTTGCGACTATTTGCTGATGTTATTTAAAAATTGGTGTGTAGTAGTGTCATGATCTTTCTTCCGATTCTGATTCCAGGACAAATTTTATTATTCTGAAGTGAAACATGTGCAAGAGACGCAATGTACGTAAGCGCTGTAAAATGTTACGCTGGTATTACATACCTTTTTACTGTCTGCCGTTTGAGTTATAGACATTTAAATAAAAATTCCTACCCTGAAAAAAATCTGAAATTGCTGCTCACGCCACTCTACAACTCCTTACGAAGTACGAACTTGCGTGCATATTATAAACTTATAAGCCATCTAGTGACAGTATTAGGCGACTAGTAACATTAAGTTATTCAATTTGCTGCAGTTTCAATAATTAGTTAATAGATGTCACTAAATTACATACTATCTGGCATCGGCCAGAAATGGCATAAACTTTATTTTTGGCTGCTTTTAAACTTTAAAGGTTATAAATAATCATTTAAATTGTAGAGATTGTTCATAATTACATACAGAGAGAATATAATCACTATGTATATTTTCTTTGTTCTCATAGTAAGAGAGGTTCTTTCTCTTCTCTTTTTGTGCCAAAGCTCGTTATAAGCAGTGCAAGAGAGATTGTGTCGAAGGTGCGTGCCTTTGTGAGAGAGAAATGGCAAACCAAGCGGCAGTACTTTCGCCGAATGTAACGCGGCCTAGTGATAATTTTAGGAATTAAGTACTAGCAAAACACAATGACAAGGACATGTTGACATAATAATATATCATTTCATAAGTATTACGAAGTATAGTGCCACAAACATATCTGACCCGGTGGACAGGATTGGAACTAAAGCCGTCATTTTGAAATGACAATCTGTTGTCAGTTGTATTAGTGGAGCGATGCTCAAACCTTATTTACCCAAAGGGATGAGAGAAACATAATTTTAAAAGTTTTATCTTTTATGCAAGAAGAGAAACGTCTCCAAGTGCCATTAATAACTTAATAAAGTAAAATTGTTGATTGTTTGTAAATTTGATTTTTTACACGAGCATGATTACAACATGCATATAATATTTCATACATATCATAATTCATTTTTTTATTTCTAAATAACTATTAAAATAATAGTTATCATGATTTTAGTTTCGTGATGCCAAAATTTCAATTACTTCCTGCATCGCACAATATTTTTACCCTAAAAATCGGGATATTTCATTTAATGGCAATACTTAATTAGACAAGACTTGTCACTCTTGTCAGAAGAGCGCCGCCACGACCGGGTCAGAAAAGTTTGTGGCACTATACCATTATATATATAGTTTCTGAATTTGCTAGCACAAGGGTCATTTCAACCATTAGTTAAGAAATAATGTACCAACTGTTGTTGTTCTCCATTAGTTTTTTAAATAAAATGAAATAAGTATAACTTTAATATGGTAAAATTTTTAAAGTTTTAAAGTTTTTATTAGCTATATAATCAATATAATAGTATACAAGGAATACTAAAGTATATGTCATGCGAGTAGTACACAATAAAGCTTAAAATGTTAACAGTCTGTCTCAAAGTACATTCAACATCAATCCTGTTAGTTTAAATAGTATAATTTAATTTAAATTAATGTTTGTCGGCTTAACTGTTTGAATGCTAGCAGCCTGGACAGAATAAATTATCGGTCGATCTAGAAGACGGCATCACCCAACGACTATCAACGACCATAACTATCGTGATCTCCGTTTATTTAATTATTTTACAAGTTTATTAAAACACCACAAGTTAAATATAGTGCGATAAAATCTGTTAATTTATTTAAATAAACATTGTACTTTCTATTTTTCACAAAGCTGTATAATTAATGTGCCTGTCATTGCCACATGGCTCTTGAAAAATATTGTAGTTTGACGTCTGTCTATTGCAAGTGACATTTGACATCTTATTTCTTTTAGGTATTTGTAATCATGGCGGTAGGTGTTTTGAATAATTTCAAGAATTAATATCTGTTTTAATCGTTTCCAAAATTTAGTTTATGAGATTATTTCATAAAATATATTCTTGTTAATATCTTGTCGTTTCTTGTTAAAGTTGTATTTCAATATTTCCCAAAGTATTTGTTTTGTTGTAAAGTCATAACCTCAACTAAATTCAGTATGAGTTTGTTAGTGAAATATAAATGGTTGTATGTGAAAAATTGCAATGTGATAATTAATTCCAGCGAGTACCACCTCCCGCGAACGCGATTAAAAAGGATAAGAAGGAGAAGAAACCTCCAAAAGATAACTCCAAAAATGTTATGCGAAATCTGCACATCAGAAAGTTGTGTTTGAACATCTGTGTTGGTGAATCTGGTGACAGATTGACTCGTGCTGCTAAGGTAAATGCTTTGTGTTATTCGTTGTGTGTTCAGTATAAGTTTAAATTTCTATGGATTTTGCCAATAGCCAGAAAACGACCATGCCCTGTTGAAGTGATCTAAGCATGATTTCTGTAAGGAACACTATGTATTTATTGGTATATCCTAAGTCAATTCATGCTATATTAATAATTTCTATTTGCAACTTTTGGGTACTATTATTTTACTACTCAGAATACTCAACGAAATGACAGATTTCAATCACTTGTATAGTTCTAATATTGATATATTTGTTGAAATAGAATGAGAAGGAATTATATTTTATAATACAAAAAATTTAATTTCATTTAGAATAAAATTATGATGAAAGCATTAGGACTAACCACAATGCTATAATGGGTTCTTTAAATAAATTAATGTGCTTTTAAAAATATGATTATGAATTCTAATACCGGTTGTTATTCTTAGGTGTTGGAACAACTCACAGGCCAACAGCCAGTCTTCTCCAAGGCCCGTTACACTGTCAGGTCTTTTGGTATCCGTCGTAATGAAAAGATTGCAGTCCACTGCACTGTTCGTGGTGCTAAAGCCGAAGAGATTCTTGAGAGAGGATTAAAAGTAAGTTTTAATATATATTTGTTCTTGATTTTAAGTTTTTGCATGATTTGTTCAAGGATAACAAACAATATATTTGTTATTCTTTGTAATTTCATGCGAGATTAAATGATTTCTATTTGCAACTTTTGGGCACTATATTCTTACTGCTCAAATTACTCAACGAAATTACATTTACATGTGCAAAAATTACATTAGTTTAAAAGCCTAAAATAACTAAAAGGTTGTTTAGCTTAAAACACTTGAACTTCACTAAATATGGATTAGTAATAAAGGAAATTGTGCTGTTAATTGTGAAAACTGCTACTCAGCTGTTGTATTGATATATAATTTATATGAGCGAAGGTAGATATTTGCTAGACATACAACTAAATGTACATGTTATAAAACTCTTGGAAATGTATGTAATGTTGATTAGTTTACAAATATCATTGTAGCTTAACTAGACAAGCATCTGTGAAAAATTATTAAAAAGTGTGACTAAATCTACTATTATTCTTTCAGGTCAGAGAATACGAGTTGAGACGTGACAACTTCTCAGCCACTGGCAACTTCGGTTTTGGTATTCAAGAACACATTGACTTGGGTATCAAATACGACCCTTCCATTGGTATCTATGGTCTAGACTTCTACGTTGTGTTGGGACGACCAGGTAAATTATAGTATTTTTTCTTATGATAAGTTAATTTCTAAATTTAATAGTCAATAAATCTTAGAATTGATTTATCTTATTTTATTGATTGAGCATATTGAAACAATCTCGTCTTTCTTTATTTACTGTGAGTTTTATAAATTTTATTCTTATAAAATGGCTGTTATCAGCAAACAATCACATTGTTCTATTAGTAAAAACATAAAGAAGACAAAAAAAATAATTGGCAACTTTTTAAAATTGTACAAGATTTAATTCCTATTAAAAAGTATCTCCAGATTTAAGTAAACTATAATACCTTCATTTGGCTACATCTACATCTATGCTGTTATATGTTCATTTTGGACTTAAAGAATAATGATACTATTTTAAAATAATGAGGTATAACAAAGTAGTAACATTATTATTTATTGGGAGAGGCCTAAGAATTGGAGTGTGGTCAATGAATGCACATTTGTTCAAGAATGAATTTGTTACTTCATTCTGTAAAAGATGTGCAAAATGAATCTTTATCTTGGATGGATTATTTTACTATTTTAGTATTCCTATAAAGGATAAAGTACATTTTCAATATTACTTTCACATAATCAGTCTCAACCTACTGCACAATTGTATGTTATATTTATGTACAATTTTTTCCTTTTCAGGATTCAATGTCGCACACAGGAGGCGCAAGACTGGTAAAGTAGGGTTCCCACATCGCTTGACAAAAGAAGATGCCATGAAGTGGTTCCAACAGAAATACGATGGTATCATTCTTAACAGCAAAAAGTAAATTTAAGTAATAAAACCTAATAAGAATTGTATGTGTTTTAATGAACATTTTACCTTTTCTTACAATATTAAGCAATAAGCAGTACAACCATGACATTATTTATATTATACTAGTTGCTACAGTGCTAAATAGTTGTAAAATGTATTGATCACATCATTCATACATTAGTCCAATAACTAGGCATTTTGTAGTTTCTCTAGATGTTTTATCACTGTAAAATATTTATTAAAAGATACTCGTGATCACGGCTGGTATAACCTAGCCGAAGCGTAGCCGTTTTAATAAATATTTTGTCATGCTAAATCCTATAAAGACACTAAAATTATTTTATTTATTTATAACGACACCAGCAGTACATACATTGACACATTATATATACAATGAAAGTACAAATAAAAAATCAATATATGATATTGTTAATTAATTAATATAATTATTTTGTTATTAATATACTAACTTACTTATTATTAAACATTTGTTGAATTACAATATAATTTACAAAAAGAAAGAATAAAATAAATGATAATAAATGGACGACAATTTCAATATCATAATATCAATTGTGGTGTTTAAATATACATATGAACTGAAATAACTACTTAATAATTTACATTTATATATTTTTTTGTTTTTGAATTTGCTGAGTGTAGGATGAAAAATGTCGATGTCTACTAGGGTGTTATTTAAACTGTTTTACTCGTACGTTTTTGTAATCGGTGCTTGCGAACCCCAACCTGTCCTAGAGGGTGGACCGCGTAAATTTTTTCTAATTGGTTGGTGAGGCATGTTGTATGGCACAGATAATGATAAGTGCTTAAGCAAGTCGCAACAAGCAGTTTGATCATTGACTATTTTGGACAGGAAGAGATTATGGAGTAAGTCGGGTCTTTAACGTAGTCATCTTAAAACAGTTGTCTCGTCGTAGAAACTGCTATGTGAAATACCACGCGAGGTGCCTGGTAAAACGCCTCTGAATACCTTCGACACTGAGATTGCGTCACGTAAGACGGATTCCACAGATTTTGCGTATTCGAGGTGGATTATTAATTTAATGCTAAACCTATATGGTAAGTGGGAGTCTTTGTTCCGTTTCGTGTTGTAATTTATTCATTTCATTATTATTTAAAAAAACGTATCTTGTACACAAGGTTGATACAAGCGTGAGGCATTAAATTAAACAACATAAACTATAAGTGCCTACAGTTAATCCGAAACTATTAAAAATAAGTTTACGACAAGTATGCGAAAATACTTTTTTCAAACAAGTTAAACAGCGAAAAAACATAAACATGGTTAGTACCGGCACGTACAGCGAACGGCAACCTCGTTCGGGGTGAATGATCCCGCTCGGTCATAGTAGGCGACACAGAGTACTTTTGTCTATACCAAAAGTCGGCGATCAGCTGCGATACAGCGTGTACGAAGTGAGAAAAGCTTTAAAAATTATACACTAAATATGTGGTTTCATTTAATGCCTCTCACTTGTATCAACCTTGTATACTCTTACATGATATGAGTCTTTATTATGAATAGCCACTTGTACTAAATTTACTACCACTGGTAAGTAATAAATAAACTTTATTATTATAAATGTTTATATTATCTACTTTTTATCTAAAGAAGGTAAAGAGTTAAAAAAAAATAAAAAAATTTGCTATTAATTATAATTAGTGATTAATTAATTAATAATTATTATCCACGCTTAAAACTTTAATTCACTTATCACTAGAGGCAGACTGGGTAGGGTATAAACCTTAGATAAAGTATAGTACTATTCTTCATCTAAGGTATAAACCGCAGACAGAAAAAAAATCCTCTGTACGGTATGAACAATGAGCAAATATTTTTCAGGATTTTTTCAGTTATTATTAAATAACTGAAAAAATCCTATAACACTAGGTCTGATCTAGTGATCTAGTACTCGATCTCAGAACTATACGTAGTAATAATAACTCAATGCACTCTGCTTAGTAATAGAACAAACTGATATGACTGGTTGTCATAGTGATGGTATGTCTTAATTCGTCATATTAAATCAATATATTAAAATCATATTATATCAACTTTTGTTATCTTTTATTATACTAAACTTACATATGGTATATATTTTACAATGGACTTTCTAAGAGGTGACGACGATGCTGACAATATTCTGGTGCCGTCAGAACCGCAAGTCAACTCGAGTGTGCCTGCCGAGAGAAAGGCGGCCAGATGGCTTCGAATAAAACGGAGACAAGAGGCTCTCAAAAGGTATTTTCCCAAGCAGTCACCGATATTCGGACACTTAGGGACCTAAAATAGCACAAGTTACTTTTAGCAACGTTCTTGATACGGCGTTACGCGATTGTTTACTCATTACAATATTATTTAACGGAGATTTATCGAGCTCTTTGGCTGGCTGGCTTTACGTTTCAGTAGTTTTACAGCAGCTTATTTTCTGATTAAGACCTGTAAAGCGATCAACAAAAAAAAATAGCAATTCTTTTCTTTAACTATAGTATTTGTCTTGTTACTTTAAGGGCTATTGAGGGGTAGGTACCTCGTTTTAGTTATGATGTTATTAATATAGGTCTTCTAAAGCCGAAGTACTTCAAGAAGATAGTAAGGTTGAGAAGCCGAACCTCATCGAGCAGGCCACTGCGAACGCTGCCCAAGAACTGCAGAGACTGGGATTAGATGGAGCAGCTAAGGTTACAAACGTTAAAGTGACTACGGATGAGCGAGAAGTCCTTCGGAGGGCATTGTTTACAGAAAAAATGAAAGGTAAGAAAGAGGAAAGAAAAAGAAGGGTAACAGGTACGCCATATTGTCTAAGAAATCTTGTAGTACTTAGGTACCTAGTACTCATAATACTGTATGATGCTGTATGCACTAGTACCGAACTAAGCTTGATATTATTTCTGAAAACTAATCCATTTTAGGCAGGCAAAGTTTCTGCCACGCATATTGTACTACTCATTAACGTTAATGATAAATGAATTATTTCACTAAGAACTAAGCAGTAGATATTGAGAATTTTAAGTCCTCAATGTCGTGAACTCAACTAGTAAGTAGACATTGGCGTAACTTAGCGATATTTGGACGGTTATGATGATCTTTGTAATGATACCATTAAAGAGGTTAGTTTTGATTCACTTTTCTCACCACTTACATTGGCTACTTACCTACATAAAATTAATTTTGTATTGTAGATTCGTATGAGAAAATAGAAGCTGAGGCGGCTGATGCTCAAACACAATACGAAGCGATTTCGGCAAATTGGAACGCCATGCTTGCGCTCAAAGATCCGTTGGAGATAGATGCAGAAATGAAGGAACAAAACCGTAAATGTGAAGAACTTTTGCAACAAAAGAATAAATTGATTGACGAATTAAAGAATGATTTAAAAAGAAAGGACCTAGCGTATTACGATGACCTTGAAAAACAGGTTATAATACCTACACTGAAAACCTAAACAATAAAATATATTATAATCTGGCACAATTGTCTCTACAGAACTGAACTTTGAGCTAAAATACGTACGCTAATTTTAAAACCCGATAGTAAAAAAGTATACTCAAACAAGTATAAATACTTTAATAAGTTATAGTTACATATTTATTTAATACTGTTATATTTGTCATAGAAGTTGCTTTGTTTTCCTTATCGTCCAAAACTATTGTAAAACTAAATGGACCTGCAATTTGAACCCCAGAATTTATTAATGAAGATTTCTTGCAAAATCACATTTCTAGAGTAATTTAGGATTACCTACACTTGACTTTTGGATTGACGTTTCTAAACAACAATATTAATAGAATAGAATAGGCTTTATTTATTATTATTTTATTATATTATTATTACAGGACACAGATATAAAGGAACTTTCTGCGAGAATTGAAAAACAAATCGGCATAATGCAAAAAGCTTACGAAAAACAAATGTTCCTCATACAGCAAGCCATCAACATCGAACGGGAGACCTTGATCGAGTACAACAGTAAGAGGTGGGACGCACTCAACAAGCAACGCGACAAAGAGGAGGTCGCACAAATGGAGTACAAGTTTGAAAAGGTACATTGCGCAATCATTGAAATAACATTCTATGGGATAATTTACTCTAGATATTAGAGTAAATTATCCTATAAAATACTCTAATAGAAATAGAAATAGAATAGAAATATACTTTATTGTGTACACAAAACATATACAAATACCTAATAAAATACTAAAAGTAATCTTGAGGCAGAATTTTATGCACACAAAAGGCGGTCTTATTGCATATAGGGCAATTTCTTCCAGACAACCTTGTGCGTCTCTCCCAATCAAAATCTCCCAATGTTATAACAAAAGCAGCAAAGGGCCCCGCGCTTGATAGGGCATCACTTTAAAAGAAAGTTACTTTGCCTACAGGCCTTTTTTGAAGTAAAACTTCTATATGCGCGCCTGAAATGGGGCGAGAACGTTAAAAAAAATCACACATCGGGCGAGGCCCATGGAAGTTGTTAATCAAATTTAAAATTTAAATTCGATTTAAGTGTAACTTGTTTGTATTTAAAAATAAATATCACATGACATGTCATTGTAACTACGGTAATGAAAATCAATAATTAAATTTTATTTCAGTTGTGTGGTCTAAAGCACACACTTTTGTTTTCTTTTGGTATCGCAGGGGAACACCTTTACGTACGGTACCAGAGTGACTCAAAAGGATAGGGATAGGATGTTGGGTTCGGCAATTTGGTTGCTCCTACTGACTAAACCCCTGCGGATGCATACAGCCGCTATAATTGGGGGCTCCAGGATTTGCAAGTAACAGGCTCCCTCCAGCGCTAGGCTGACCTCTATGAATAGGTCAGATAAATGCGATACAGGTTCCCGTTAGCTTAATCCGGTACTGGATACTTCTCAATAAAATCTTTTGTTTTAAAATGTGCACCCTCAAATTTTACTTAATCATATGAATTTATTTATGTTGATATCTCCAATTGCTTATTGTTTAGTTGGAAGAGCATAAGGAAGAGATTGAGGAGATAATGTGGGACCACCATGCGAAATATAGGGAAGCCAAAATTGAACTCGAAACCCTCCTTCAAGAGTTGCAAAAGGAACTGGAAAAATTAAAAGCTACGTGCCTTATAAATACTGAAAAAATTGGTTACAATTACCAAGTAAGTCTTTTTATGACATACGGGAATGATCGAGCTGTCGCTGTTCTGTGACTGCTGATGATGATGGTGAGGATGCAGATGCCTTGCTCTCATCTGCCTCATATAATGCCACCGGCTGTGCACAAACCGCATGAATCGTGATAGCATTTTCATCACTTTTCATGCTGAGGCATGAATCATGTAATGGAATAGTCTATATGTCGGACGCATGGTAGAAGATAGCTTATAAAAGTGATGATTACAATAATGGAATGTAGAGGAATAGGAACTTTATTGCGAAGCAAAGAAAAGCGCCATCTTGTGACGAGAATATAAAACATATTTAGTGTACATTTTTATTTTACTTAGTTGACGGTTAAATAAATTCAATGTATTATTTTGTACAACCACAGATGTTGTACAGTTGCTGAAAAAAATTTATGTATAGAACATGTAATATGTGAACAACTTTTCGTTTACTCCAGTGTACAATAGATGGCATACTTACTGCGTAATTTTACACACAATTATCAATATTATATCGCACATTTTAAATTCAGGTCTTGAAAAAGAGGGAAGAGGAAAATGTGTTTGTTAGGTCACAACAGAAACGTAAGATAAATAAAATGTCGGATGTTGCTAACGCGCTGCGATCGAAAATACGAAAAGCAGCTGAAGATGGCGTCCTCGAGAAAATAAGAGCAGACGCTGAGATCGTTAAACTGATGCAAACAATGCAAAATTTGGAGAAGAAAGCGCGCCATTTTTCACAAGTCAATAATTATAAATTTTCTCAGGTAGTACAAATTCTATATTTTTTCGATTTAAATCGTGTGAAACAGTAATCGAGCGTAACACTTTAGCATCGGTGATCGGTGATTTTGCGACTGAATCGATGCTGCATCACAATTTTGCGACTTTCTGCGTTTAGTCGCGGTATCTGAACGTTTTTGCGACTGCTCCGATGCTCTATCGGTAACGCTTCTGCGCGTGACATGCAAAAACCGACTAAATCACCGCGTTTGGCGTTTTTGAATATGCGGGGGGAGCATGTGGTCGCGTCACTGCATTCAGCTTATACAAGGATGATTCTATCATGCTTAAAATCTAAGGAATTGCTTCTTCATGTTGTTGTTATTCGAAGTAAGTTTCACTTCCAGTGGCGTAAGGGCCAATTCACACCAAAAGCGCGGCGAAGCACAGCGAAACGGAGCGCAGTTTATGTGTCATATGAATTTCAACTTTATTTTCATTACTATACTACTTATTATTGAATTCTCGCGACTTCCCGAGCTTTCGCGGGAATCCGCGCGCCTTCCCTACCGGGCGGGTCGCTTCGTTTCGCTGCGCTTCGCCGCGCTTTTGGTGTGAATTGACCCTAACTATATCGAGACCCGTGACAATTTTTTAAAAATAGTATAAGCAGTGCCGGATCCAGGTACGGGCTTAGGCGGGCTGCAGCCCTGGGCCCCGTAAGGCTAAAGGGCCTTAAGATCATTTTTGTACTTATAAAAGGCTTCCCCCTTCTCAGCTCCAGGTCTCCCAAGCCCCGGGCCGCGCCAGAGCTTAATCCAGTGCTGGGGATAAGGAGCAGTCTGAGCAATTTTCATGACTACCGAAGACTGATGAAAGATGATAGAAGTTATACAGATGCGTAGGACATCCTTCCTCCGCCCCCCTCTATTGGCCACTGGCTACTTACACACCTCACGAAACACGACAGCGCAGCTGTCACTTGACACCATCTCTGGCTGATTCATGGGATGGGATCCCCTGTCGCCCATACAGGGTTTCTTTATGGTCACCGGACAAATATTCCAATTCGGATTTGGATTAGAATCGATAATACATTCGATTTATGAAATAAAAAAACTAATAAATGATTCCACACTAAAAATATTATTGTGTAGACAACTACGCGCATTATACTCGACGCGAGTGGCAATGAACTCTGTACGTGTCCGTGCCGCAGGCCTTAGTGTCCGTCAGCCGTTTGAGCCTTAAGATACAGAGGTCGATACACTTCGTGTGCGAACAACGATCGATGTATTTTTATAGATCATATCAAATCGATTTTTATTTAACAAAATATTACAATTAGACGATAAAATATACAACATCCCCTTGGATTGATATTTACTTTCTCATTTTAAAATTTGGCCAGTGACCAAAAAGTAACCCTGAGGCCTGTATACAGAAGATTCGCCAATGAATGTTGCACCTGTGAGAAATGCTCTTTCACCGGGGCACGTGGCATAGCATAGTAATTTAAATATATGTCTAGATGTGTTATCTAATATTAAAATAAAATGGTAATAATTAATAGAAAAAATGTATTAACTTTAAAAATTATATTGCACTACTAACGCTATCTATGATGAAAGATGTGCAACTATAGGGATAAACTAACCAAACTTAGTATCCAGAACCTTATCCCGGCTTAAAAAATCTCGCGAGCCCTTTTAAAACTGAGCTTTTTTTATTTATCAACTCTCCCGGTGCAGGTTTGGCGCATGTCTGCGAACCGCTGCCGCACGCTGGCGCACGAAGTGCGCGCGGCGGAGAAGGCGCTGTACGCGCACATACTCGTGCAGCCGCTGCCCCCCGCGCTCCCGCATCCTAAGAGTCCCCTCATCAAGCATGGTATGTACAGTCACGAGCAGTATGTATACACTTCAGTACCCTGTCGCAATAACTTTCTTTAACGAGCCAAACCAATAATATGGAATGTCAAAATTATAAATTATGGCAAGGTACTAAATTGTATATAATATACTATTGCTGGTACATACTACATAGTATTATTGAACCGGGTGCGGGAAGGGTTTTTGATTTGCAGTTGTTTTTAATGTCTACTTATCTCAGTGACGATTTAATCGCGTACCGTACCGTACAGACTTAGCTATTATACAGTATGTAACAAAAACCCTGTTGTTCCCTTTAAGGGAACGTACATATACGTATAGGTATATCAATAGTGAAAATAATAATTCGATAACATCAAGTATTGGGCAATTATAAATTATAAACAAAACATTGATAACTTTCGATACCACAAAAAAAATTTTATTACCCCTTTGTACGTAAACAAAGCGGCTCTTTTGACCGATCGGGCGGCACATGTCAAAGGACAGTTCATTTGTAAGGACGGGTGTTTTTAATGCCAACAATGGACATGTATGGTCGACTGTGAACCGTCAAGTGGATGTAATTATAACATAGTGTTCATAAGTTTTACATAAGTGAAAAGTTACATGAAATCAAAAATTCGTTAAGTGCTTTACATAAGTGGAAACTTACATGAAATCAAAAATTTGATAACGATTCACGTAAAATACGTGTTAAGGGCGCTATCGGTAAAAAGTGCCGAAATTGAGTTTTTTTAAGGCAAATTACTCGTAAATGGAAATAATCTATTGAAGATCAACTTTGGTTCCGCATAGCACAAATATTTTTTATTGTAAGTCAATAAAAAATATTTGTGAGCTTATAAAGACTTACATGGCGTAATTCAATAGTAACTTTTAAGAGCGCCTTCACATTAGGTCGCGAGCAGCGCGACAGCAGCGCGGCAGCAGCGCGACGGCAGCGGACACCTTCTCATTACAAATACAACCGCGCGACTTAGGGTGGTCAGTACATTTCAATAATGGATTCCAACGAGGAAACATCATTGTTACTCCTGTTTTTGTTGGTTCTTCTTCGGCGCCATAGACGTCGCATTAATAATAAAAAAAGAATTTACTGGATTGATCCTTTGTTGAAAAATCGGCATGTGAATAGTGAATATATAACAGTATTCAAAGTATTGAAATATGGTAGGGATAAAAAATTCTTTAATTACGTTCGAATGTCAAAAAAGTCTTTTGGCGAATCCATTTGGAATAATGAGCTAACATTCCCAGTGCGCGTTTAAGTGAAGTAATGTCAGTTGGTATAGGGAGTTCCTAAAGAGGTTTTAAGCGCTCCTTATCCGGTTTTATTACATTATTTTTAATAGTATAGCCCAAAACATTTATGCAGTTAGAACTAAATTTACATTTATCTTTGTTCAATGTAAGTTTATATTTTTGTACAGCATTCTTGAATTTGTTTAAATTTTCATCGGTTAAATGTACAGGACAGCTGGTAACACTGGCTCGCAGCCGACTGACCGCACGCGGCTGCCGCGCTGCTGTCCGCTATGGCAATCACATGTCGCGCGGCTGTCGCGCGGCTGTCGCGCTGCTCTTTTTTAGTATGGAAGTTTGCCGCCTGTGAACAGCGCGACTGTCGCACTGCTGCTGCCGCGCTGCTCGCGACCTAATGTGAAGGCAGCCTAAATTTAATTAAATAAAATCTAACATAGTAATGTTTATTTTTTTTGGTGATTTTATTAATCGAATATCGTGTTAATAAATGAGTAAATTTCTGAAGATTTTCCACATTTATTATCATGAGAAAAATGATGTTTTATTTTGGCAAAAATTAAGTTACAAAAATATTTTTTTTGCCGAGTTTAATGAAATCAATTTACTTTTCTATTCTATAAAAAACCTATAGCAGTATATTTCCTAATAGTAGGTATTTTTTCGGTATCCACAATCCACTGCTTATATTCGTAATTTCATTTCGAAAATCGGTCTTTTCGAAAACATGAGTTCCAAATATACCTTTTTCTTCGTAAATAATAATAATTTTCAATTTATAAACTTTACAGATCCTATAAAAATATTTGTGCTATGCGGAACCAAAGTTGATCTTTAATAGATTATTTCCATTTACGAGTAATTTGCCTTCAAAATATTCAATTTCGGCACTTTTTACCGATAGCACCCTTAAGCTAATCGTCACGTGTGTCAAGTTCATGAACTCGTGAGTCG
>LUGF01059882.1:6634-16779 GCA_001625245.1 Calycopis cecrops
ATGATTTAAACAAAGTAGTGAATCTAACTGTGGTGGGACTGTTATCTAGTAAATTGATATTAAAGTCACCACAAATTACTAAATGTTTGTTAGATGCACTTAGTTTAGTTAATACTTAATAGTACAGTTATAATAGTAGTAGTAGTTAAAATAGTACTCAAATACGTCAACCATTTGATATTGCTATTGCTTGGAGAATATCAGAAAATATAGTTTTCTTATTATCTACATCTAGAATACAGCAAAAATGTTGTTAAATGTTTACCTATATATGATACTAGCTGCGCCCTGCGGTTTTACCCGCGTAAAGTTTATAGAAATTCGACCCCTAAGGGGGTGAAATAGGGTGTTGAAGTTTATATGGATTTCTTAGAAATTAGTCGCGGGTGAAACCGCGGGGCACAGCTAGTTACATATACATCAGAGGAAAAGCCATCCAACCATTCCGAGTTGAATTAGCATTTTTTAAAGTTACTTTTTCAAAATGCCTCCTCGGTGTTCTCATCATGATAATAGAAAGAAAGTCTGTGGAGCTTGTGGTCGTAAAATTGTTTTTGGCAAAATAAAACCTGATAAATTTCTAATAAGCAAATCTACTGAAAAACTCATAAAGAAGTTTATATCTATGGATTTTGATTTAAACGATGAAAGATATCCTGTCAGCATATGTAGATCTTGTTATTTGACACTACTTGATATTGAAAAAGACATTTTTAATCGGCAAGTACCAACTATGCCTAACTATAAAGAGATAGTAGTGGTAAAAGAAACTCGTCTAAATAACGCTTGTAATTGTTACGTCTGTTTGACTGCTCAGTCTATACTAAAGGACATATTAAAGTTGAAAAAGGTAGAGGAAACTTTAGAGATATAAATAACGAAATTGACATTTCTACTGGATACTATGAATCACATAAATCAGAGAAACTTAAACTAAATAAAAGTAATGATTCTGTTGGTTCAACAAAATATTGCAATAAATGTTTTCAAGAAATTAGTAAAGGTAAAGCTCATGAATGCAAAAATGTCAGGGATAATATCATAAAAGTGTTTGAAAAACTTCCTCAGAAGGTCCAACAGTAAATTGCAACCCATGTTATAAAATGCAGTGTAACTCCAAAATTATCCAAATTATTCACGCCAAAGACCACGTTCGTTTCAACTCTATTTATTGTGATCTTTTTACTTCGCCCAGTAGTACTTATATTTAAATCAATATTGGCTCGCTTGCCACTTTCATTCTGATTAGATTCTAATACGTAATGAATACATACTAAATTAATTTTATTCGGAGTTAAAAAACGAATTACACGTATGTATTTAAATGCTCTACTTGGCTATTCAAAAAAACGCATAGCATATACATAAAATCGTCCATAACTTGTGAAACCGATCACTTAGGATTTTCAATTTTACATTTTTTTCATCTAAAAACAAAATAGAAACTTTCTGTGTTAACGGATTTTGGATCCATTTTTGGACCACTTTTGCATGCTCCAGGAACACTGTGCAGAGAGCATAAAAATGTAATGACAACTGCCATTTCTGTCGTAGCCTCGTCCTTTTTATTACTTTCGACATATTATTAACTAGCTTCCGCTCGCAGCTTCGCCAGCGTGGATTTCGGACTTCAAAAATGTAGGCATTAAACATATAATGGTCGTCGCACACTTATCAACTCGGAAAGGGATAATTTTTATGCGAATCTCATATGAAACAGCATAGTTGTAACTTTACTGTGGTGTCACGTAGGCGAGGAAACGGATCGTAACCGTATCACCTCGAGCCGATCAGTATTCTTTGTATGAAACTTCATACTGCAACGCACATTAATGGGAAACGTAACGTAATCGTATTATCTTCGGTTTTCTAGACGAGGCATTTACGATCCCTTTCTGAGTTGATAAGTGTACGGCGACCAGAAACCTTCCTCTTGAATCACACTATCTATTAAAAACGCCATCAAAATCTGTAAAGATCTAAGCATACAGACACACAGACGGCGGAAAGCGACTTTGTTTTACACTATGTAGTGATTCTACTAGCCAAATTTCTAATACAGACTTCTAGAGATGACTCCATTGCGCAGGACATATTGTATTGCACAAATACAGCGCACTCTATTTACTTATTATAATATTCTGGGGAGGGAAATAAGACACGATCGAAGTGAAATGCGAAGTAGGTCCGAAGAATTGTCTTTTTCGTGGACAGCCTTCCCCGTGGACTGTCATGAATATTATACGGCCTGTTCCTAAGTAAAGTAATTGAACACAAGAACATCAAGAAAACGAGCGTAGTCGGCCAAGACACAGGTGTTGCATGACGAAACTCTATATAAGTCTAGAAATAATAAATCCTCAGCTCTAATCCTAGAATACATAAATCCAGTTTAAAATAATTTAATTATAATCATTGCTTGCAGCCGAATTGGGCCGCCACGACCGGGGAGGTACCTCTCGCTTACACGAGGCCGGTGTAAAGTGACAGCTGTGATGTCGCGTTTCGTGCGGTGGGTAAGTAGCCGGTGACCCATGGAGGTGGGAGGAGAAAGGAGGGCAGCGCATCTGTATAGCCTCTATGTCTACTCTATGATCTCTCTGTCTGTCTGTCTCTATGATAGTAATGAAAATGGCTCCGACTGCTCATTTGCCCCTCTATACCATAATAAAAAATCAGTTACATAAGTTCATTATGATATTGTGACTCTAAGTTTTTTTATTTATTTATTTATTTAGTTTAAAGTTTGTGTGTTTATTGTGTGTGTGTATTGTATGTGTTTGTTTCGTAATTCCAAATATCTTTATCTATTTGCGGCGTAGCCTATACTTGTGACGCGACTCTTGGGTGTGACGTCAGACGCGTTACTGTGCGGAGCTGAATGAGACGAGGTTACGAAGTAAATGGAAGTTCATTTGATAAATGGCGGCCAATTTGGCGTCGCTGAGTGAGATTCCTCCGTTTATTGATTTTCTGGAGCTAAATAAAAATCTCAGCTTTTTTTCAACTTTATATCCTACTAACATTATAAATGCGAAAGTTTGTATGTTTATTTGTTTGTTACTTCTTCACGAAAAAACTTCTGAACCGATTTTAATGGAATTTGACATACACATAGACAGTAACTTGGATTAACAAATAGAATTTAGGTTAGTTTTTATCCCGAAAAAATGCTCCTATGGGATGCCACGGGATGATTTTCTATTTTCCGGGATCGAAATTTACGCGGGTGAAACCGCCGGGCGCAGCTAGTCCTACTAATATTATAAATGTGAAAGTTTGTGTATTAGTTTGTTTGTTTGTTACTGTTCACGCAAAAACTGCTGAAATGATTTTCATGAAATTTGGCACGCATATAAAGGGTAACTTGAATTACCACATTAGTTTTTATCCCGAAAAAAGGTTCCTTTGGGACGCCATGGGTTGATTTTCTATTTTCCGGAATCGAAATTTTCGCGGTCGAAACCGCCGGGCGCAGCTAGCAATATATAACTGTGAGACATGCGGAAACAAGTGAAACACTAGACGGTTGATAGCGCACTGATTTATTGTCGGCAGTTGACAGATAGTATTACATGTCTACCCTATAATTATCTAGCTTTGATGGATATTTGGTATGGATACGTTAAAAATTTGACTAAATTCTTTGAAAAAGACAGTAGCGATTTCGGTAAACTGAAACAGAAGTCATCCATTCTACTTCTTCTTCTTTTTCAACGTGTAACCACCCATTGCTGAGTGAAATTGATAATTTATTAATAATTAATTTTATATTATTAATCGTCCATTAACCAGAAACAAAATCTGCGTCTCACTGATTAATATTTTTTGTTTCAAACAATTACGGATGCATGGACACACGGATATAAATTTGAAAGATCAGTAAGAGGTAGTGCCACGCTGTATGCTTGCATGCAGCCGAATTGGGCCGGCACGACCGGGCAGGTACCTCTCGCTTACACGAGACCGGTGTGAAGTGACAGCTGTGCTGTCGCGTTTCGTGCGGTGTGTAAGTAGCCGGTGGCCCATGGAGGTGGGAGGAGAAAGGGGGGCAGCGCATCTGTATAGTCTCTATGCAGATGTCTATGGGCGTCGGTAGTCATGAAAATGGCTACAACTGCTCGTTTGCCCCCCTATACCATAAAAAAAAAAAGCATAAAACATGTTTTGCAACATTCTTTATATGTTTCGCAAGAGACAGTGTCCTGCTGCATTGCCACCGACTCGGGCCGGCGCGGCCGGTTGTACACATCTCGCTCAAATGACATCTCTTTAAAGTGACAACGTGTGTAATTTTCCGGTGGCCCATTAAGAGGAAACAACAACCTGCGCATGCAAAATTTGTAAATTTCTCATTAGTCGTCAAAAGGTTCTAACTGTTCATCACTTGTATTATGAAAAGGAAAATCAAAGTAAGTTGAAGGGAGAGAACAGCCTTCTAAACTCATCAAAAGTTTTCTTTTGAATTTCAATATTTTCTGGCAATTAATCTCGCAAGAATACCGTCGGGTCATCGAGTGGGGCACCGTTAAGCTTTTAAATGTATAATTACGGCTTTTGATAAAATATGTTCAAAATTCACACAGTCAAAATGTTTTAATAATGTGCGATTAATTATTATTTTATTTACAATTGTGTTTTGATTTGTGTGAAGCCCCACATAATAGAAACTAGCTTCCGCTCGCAGATTCACCCGCGTGGATTTCGGACTTCAAAAATGGAGTTATTATACATATAAACCTTCCTCTTGAATCACTCTTTCTATTAAAAAACCCCATGAAATCTGTTGCGTAATTTAAAACATACAGACACACAGACGGCGGAAAGCGACTTTGTTTTATACTATGTAGCGATTAGAACGGATTTATTACAATTCCGGCTGCGTCACAGCAGCCGCGGCCACGAGCCGACTGTGGGTAATATACTATTACAATAAATATCTTGTTGTTTAAAACCCGTAAAGTAACTACTTCCAGGACTCTGCGTTTCAAACACATTTTTTTTTATGATATAGGAGGGCAAACGAGCAGCCGGAGCCATTTTCATGACTACCGACGCCCACAAACATCCGCATAGAAGCTATACAGATACGCTGCCCTCCTTTCTCCTCCCACCTCCATGGACCACCGGCTACTAACACACCGCACGAAACGCGACAGCACAGCTGTCACTTTACGCCGGTCTCGTGTAAGCGAGAGGTACCTCCCCGGTCGTGCCGGCCCAATTCGACTGCATGCAAGTATGCAGTGTGGCACTACCTCTTACCAAAACATTACATTCACTCGCGGCTCATAGATCCTGGACTCTTAAATTTAAAAACAGCCAGGTACCGCTCATATTGTAAATGTGAAAAAATACAATATAAAATACTATTACATATAAGTTGTAGCACAAAGTTTAAAATAAGAATGTATTTATTCAGAAGCATATATCAATGTCAAATGCTAAAACATGAAGAGATCTCAGCGGCTGCAGCGCTGTGGCGACTTATATAATGTTACATTTCAGTTTAACATCACAATGGAAGTTTATTAGCATTTCATTTTAAAACTCGAGAGCGGTCTTATCAGCTCCAAAATATCAGTGATGTATAAAATATAAAGAAGCAAGTCTGTATTGTAGATGTAGCTCGCGACGGCTGGCGCATTTGGTTACGTAGTAAAAAGGCTAGGTACGTTTTACCGGGTGGTGCGGGTTCAAATACCGCCCAGGTATGATAAAAATATTATTAAGCAAAATTATGTTTCCGATGTCAAGTGCCTGTTATATAAGTGTGCTGAAATCGTAAGAGCTATCATAGCACAGTAAGTCCTGTATATCTTCTGGTTGTGCGGATGTAAATGGACCATCGACCTGGCAATAGGTCGGTTTTTTTGTTGTATAGGGGGGCAAACGAGTAGTCAGAGCTATTTTCATGACTACCGACGCTCATAGACATCCGCATATACGCTATACAGATGTGATGTCCTCCTTTCCTCGGGAGGAAATAAGGTGGGAACCTTCACGGGCCATTTTTTTTTTTTTTTATGGTATAGGGGGCAAACGAGCAGTTGTAGCCATTTTCATGACTACCGACGCCCATAGACATCTGCATAGAGAATATACATATGCGCTGCCCCCCTTTCTCCTCCCACCTCCATGGGCCACCGGCTACTTACACACCGCACGAAACGCGACAGCACAGCTGTCACTTCACGCCGGTCTCGTGTAAGCGAGAGGTACCTCCCCGGTCGTGCCGGCCCAATTCGACTGCATGCAAGCATGCAGTGTGGCACTACCTCTTACTACACCTTATCTACTCGCTTATCTGGGGGCACGGCAGTGCTCCCGCTTAGTCGAGCAAAAAAGCGGCACGGCCCTACCATCCTTTTCTGGAAGCAATTCAGGCCAATTCCGATCCCCCCTATAACTTTGTTGTGGATAACACAGGAAGCCTGAAATTTCAATAACTAAGCAGGCATAGTATAAACACGGTATATATAATACTAGCTGCGCCCCGAAGTTTTATTCGCGTAAATTTCGATCCCATGGAATCTAGAAAACGATCCCTTGGCATCCCATAAGATCATTTTTTTGGGATAAAACTATCCTGTGTTAATCCAAGTTACGTTCCACGTGTGTGTACTAAATTTAACGAAAATCAGTTTAGGAGTTTTTGCGTGAAGGAGTAACAAACAAACAAACAAACATACAAACTTTCACATTTATAATATTAGTAGGATTTACTTGTAAATGTGATGATCGTAGCGTAGCGACGCAAGCTACGACGTAGCGCTCTCGTAGCTGACTACCCGCTACATAGCATATTATAAACATAACTAGGTTTTACACGCAGCTTTACACACGTTGACAAAACTCATCTCGTGATTACAGACGAGGCTCTTGTGAAGAAACACATACAATTCAATATGTCGTCTGGCTAATTTCACAAAGGTAGTTTACACTAAAAGTGTGTCTGCGATTTTTGCTATGAAGCGTTCATCTTAATTATATTATTCTCTTCATATCACTGTCTCGGCAAGTATGTTTCTCAATCCCTGACTTAAAGAAATGTGTCTCTGCCCGCGTTGTTCGTGGAGTAACATTTCCATAGTGGACAGATGCCACATCAACATATTGTTTCTTGTTGTTCAGTTCCGGGTAACCCGCAGGGCTTTAGTTACGTTCGCCGTGACCCAAATAATAATAATATTTCCTATACGTCTCTATTTTTGTGGGACTGGAGGCGAACGAGTAGTCGGAGTCATTTTCATTACTACCGACCGCGACGCCCATAGACATCTGCATATAAGCTACTTAGATGTGCTGCCCTTCTTTCTCCTCCCACCTCTATGGGCCACCGGCTACTTACACACCGCACGAAACGCGACAGCACAGCTGTCACTTTACGCCGGTCTCGTGTAAGCGAGAGTCTCTTATAAGTCCGAAATAATAATTACAAAAGCAACATACAGGACAATAACTTAAGTTTTACCTATTCATGGTTCGTATTATTTAAAACACAAAAGACGGGCAGAAAATGAATACAGCCCCTATATAATTGGGTCAGTACCAATTTAGTCGTCTCCATACTGTTAACAAAGAAAATTCAACCCCTTGATAGTAGTACAATACGGTCACACAATACAATACTAAATAATTATACGTATAATTATTTAGTTGATATAATTATGGTTCACGATGAAGACCGGAGCTGACTTTTCTTTTTTTTTTCTCGCGGGGGTGAGGTCCAGTGGATGTGTGTGGGACTCCCGGATAAACCGAAGACCCACTAAAACCTCGCGGGTGCCATCGGCCGCCTATAGTGAGGTGCCCCGGATCTATCAGCAACAGGGCACCTCGGCGACTGGCCAGTCCCCCGTAAAGGACCGGACTTCTCCAAAATAGTGGGGCTAATCCAACAGCCTAGGTTAGCCACTTTCGACATCGGGGACGTGCAATAGGGTCAGGTTCCCAACCCAACCCTTGGCCTCAGTAATAGAGGCGACATAAGTTCCGGTGCCGCACTCCCACCCGTCGTTCGAAGGTCTGGCCACTCTCCACCTCCTTGACCCGCCCAGCGGCGTTCTTCTGGAGCACTGTGCTGACATATATGTTGGCACATGCCGAGCTAGGGTCAATTCTGCAATACCTTTAATGAAATGATTGTTTTTAATCTTATATATGTAAACCTGCAAAATAAACGTTATTTATTTATTTTATTTAATATCATCATCGTATCATCATATCGTATGGCTCTGCTTAGGATCCTATATCATCACATCTAAACTTTACAACCATTCAGCTGCTGGTGTGAACCGATGAAGGAGAAACCTCCTTGAAAACAACGGAGCGGACAGTCGTTCACAATATGGGCTAGAGTTTGGTCAGGCTCTCCACATTCGCAGGACGGTGACTCTCTTAGCCCCCATTTGTGAAGATGGTTTGACCGACCATGTCCTGTTCTGAACAGGTTCAGTTTTACCCAAACCGACCGAGAAGCGCTCAAACCAGGTAATAACAACCATTTTATTTAATATGAATTACATTTTATACCGTTACATTAATATGTACAGTTTGTGTTCCCTACAAACGATGTGAAGTTGACTCACTGAAATGTAACAGTATGAAATTGTAATGTAAGCAGACATAGAGGCAGCATGTCGGTTGTACGATCTCAATTAATTAGGATAACTGGCGACGATTAACTTATTTTAAATTTAACGATTAGCTGGCGCAGTGGTAACAGTCTGTTACTTGAGTATGTTGTGCCAGAGGTCGCGGGTTCGAATACCGTCCAGGTTATATATGACGGCGCCTGACCTAATTAATAATTCAGTGTTCGCCCGGTGTACTTGCGGTACCGTGGCCACGTTACATAGTGAATTTGTTATATCGTTACATAGTGAATTTGTTATATCGTTACTCTGTCCAAAAGCGTGATATTTAGTAAAAGTTATTAGAAGTGAACTACTGTGTTTTATTACCTACGTAGAACATATCATGTCGGCCATCTTAACCCTACATATACATGTATTTCTCTAATATAAATCTTAAATATATACAATTTCTTAAATTTATAAAAGTATTTAATATGCTGCCTTTGTCTAGTACGCGTAACACACGTCCTCCCAGTACTTACCACGAGGCTCGACTAACGTGCAGTGTAAATGTCACGGATATTATTATTACAATTTGAAAGGATGACAATATAGGTACCTACCGGGGAAGACGAAACTGACATGATCAGATCAATGTTTCCTGCAACTGATTCTCTCTGTTCGCGTCGGTACCAACCATTCTCATACTATCCTGGTGTTTTCCAGGCGGTAAATGAACACTTGAGACTAAATCTTAGAAATTCACGTGTGTGATGCAAACATTGTGTTTTATAATATTATGTCAGATGGCTAGTCTCTATGTAGATGGCCGCCAGTCCAAATTCAGCTAGAACGACATTTAATAAAAACCTCGGTGATATTAAAAGTATGATGTTCATTAAATTATGTTATTTATAAACAGGTAAAGTAAAGATAATCTTTGATCCCAAAAATAGAACAATCACCTCGGTGAGAGATTGTGTCTCTCGGAAACAGTCCGCGTGAAATGAGGCCTGACGATCTGCAGCCATTAGACGGTTTAAACGAAAATTGTGTTCGGCTAAAAGGTTCCGTGATATAAAGCCTTTCAAATTATACTCCAGATTTATCATGATGAAAGCGTTTCAAAAGAGTTCTGTCTCGTCATATTGTCAATACTTTTGCTGGTTTTAACATGAACATGACATAATGTGCTAACAGTAAAAATAGCTAAAGTAAGGGATAAATCTTTTACTTATTATAAACTACATGGTTACTGCTTTAAAAGATATGTCCATGCTGTTGACGTACCTGAGTTAGGGGGTCCATTTCAGGAGAGGGGGAAGGGGGACAACACATTTGCGCAGGAATTAAATGGATGTTTATAGGCGAAAGTAGTTATGACTGCTCGTTAGCCCCCTATTCTATAGATATAAACATGTTACTAACGAAACTATTCTATTCTATATTTACTATTTGTGGCAAATATCGCATAAAGTAACTTACAATAGTTTCAGAAAAGTTTCAGTAAAAAGTAAACGCGCCGGTAATAAAATAATAGTTCATTTTGAGCCTAATGGGTTTTTT
>LUGF01059882.1:35701-47687 GCA_001625245.1 Calycopis cecrops
TTCTCAGGACAGGGCTAGGGTTGAACCGGTGCAGCGGTGGTAGATGAAATTTTTGACGTTCAAAAAGCAATTTTTCAAATTCTATTTTGAATAAAAATATTTTGATTTTGATTTGAGTAAGTAACAGATAGGAACATGCAGCCGCCATTTAATAGATGACCTCTGGATGTCGTTCGGACCCACATCACGGCTCGACACTCCTCTTAGCCTTTTGACGACTAGCTCATACAGACATGCAGACATAATTATAATTACACAACAGTAAAAATGTGTTACTAGTCTTTTTTGAATTTGAAAAAAAGATGAACAATGATAATTGCAGTGAGATAGATTTATAGATATTTTATTTATTTACTTTATTTTATTTATAATATATTTCCTATGGTAGGTTGTATTAGGAAGGTTCAGTTCTACTTCATCAACATAAGCTCTTGTCTGTCTTCAGCGCTAGTTTGAAGTACAATAAACATAAGTAAATTAAGTACATTATGTAATATCACAGATAAAACTATAGATTATTACACAAAAACAACGTCAAAACGATGTGAGGTCTCTAAGTACATATTAGAGAGGGGGTAGTGGTATCTGTATTCAGACTGCGATATTAAACTTTTAACTTTTATATTTGTTTGAAACTGGGCCATAACCTAAGCTTTAAAACGTTCTCGGTTCTAGAACTGTAGCTTAGTTCTCTTGCACTCAAAACGTTTTACGACCATAATAAGATAGATAATGAGATATAGACATATAAGTAAAAGTAAATTCAGAGTAAGAGCCGTTATTCTTTTAAAAATAAATAAATAAATCTGTGAATTGCAGCAGAAATTCGTGTGATGTGTCAGTATCTGGTGGTCCATGGAGGTGTGAGGACAAAGGGGGGCAGCGCATCTGTATAGCCTCTATGCGGATGTGTATGGGCGTCGGTAGTCCTGAAATTATACCGATTGCTCGTTTGCCCCCCTTTACCATAAAAAAAAGAATCGATCAGACGGAATGTTCTAGTGCGGTCCCAAGGTTACGCAGATTCGTTGCTCCGATATTCATAACATAGGTTATGTTCTCCTCAGAGTCCTCAGAAACATTCCACCAGGAGGGCCAGCTTGTGAATACAACATTATATTTCTGCTAGTAACAAATACACCGCACGTAAGTCGCAGCCCGCTCCAGCGGCGCGCACTCACTTCCTACAATATTATATTTCTGCTAGTAACAAATACACCGCACGTAAGTCGCAGCCCGCTCCAGCGGCGCGCACTCACTTCCTACAATATTATATTTCAGCACACACAGTTTCAGCATCAAATGAAGTAGAAGTAAGTATAATAGTATTTAATATGACTATTATATTTACACATTCATTTTCCTTTATTAAGAGGCAGTGCCATGCTGCATTACAGCTAAAACGGGCCGGCACGACCGGACGGGTACCTTTTGCCAACTGATACCGCGGTGAAATGACAGCTAAACTGTCTATTGACTAGTCTTAATACTAGTGGGGGAGGAGGAAAGCAGGCCAACACATTCGACTGCTATTTTTCTTGCTAACACTATAAAAACTTCACATAAATTGATTTCTCAATAATGATCATTCCAATTTTAGTTAATTACGACTGACGGAGAATTCTGCCGGTTGAAAATAAATCTCGTGAATTACGTCGGTTCATTTCACGGGACAGTTGTGTGGAGAGAGGCCGCTCTTGATGAGTTCGATAGCCGAAGTTTGCGGCCGACCACAGCAGGTGACGAAACTACGAATATTCACGACCTTTTTGTTGCTTTTAAATGGAAATTTGTTCATTTTGTCGTAGTATAGTAATGTTTTAGATGAGCCCACATTATTGCGTAACTCTGAAGGTCACAGCAGGCATAAGAGAAACGTAAACGTTGTAAAGCGAAAAATTGGCGATGTTCTTAATTGCTCCATCGTTGCTTTACACTATTCAGTTCCTCATATTTTATTCGCGATGCGTGTCTAAAATTGTTTCATAACAAGTAACCCGCATAAAAATGTAATAAAAATAATCCTAACCAAAGAGAGTACAGCTTAGTTGTTCTGTCGGCAATTGATCAATTAATAACTGCGCCGAACTTCACCCTAGATCGTTTATCGGAAGTCGACGAAATTGAAAAAGTGTCGGCGGTTCAAGATTGATAGTCATGACTTCCGTCGCGAGCGCGGAGCGACTCCTGCTCCACGTAATGTCGTCTAATGGCTCGTCGATATCGCGACAGCGCGGCGCTTAGCTGCCTCGTGTTTACTGACTTCTACAAACAATCGCGAGACTCTCCGTACCCGCGGACCAGAGAGCTGCCACAACAAATAAAACTTCCAGGATAATTAAATGATACTTAAAGCGAGTAACGGCGATAGACGAAATTTAAAAATTTACGCATATTTAATGGCGATGGTTCGCGGTATACGACGCTGACTTAGAACTTGTATTTACATTGACAGCTTCGCTAAAACGTAAGAGCATCAAGATGGCGACTCTTTGTTCCAATAAAACTCCTATGATCTTAAACGGTATAACATAAAATATGCTATATAAAATAGGTCATAAGGTTCGTTTTTCAAGTATGAGAAAATTTGACCTTAAAAATGTGTAGTTTTTCGTTTCTCGGCGACGTAATGAGACGCGAATGACGAGCGAGTCTGAGTCAGCGGCTCCAGTAACTTCCATGATTCTCCTCTCTCTCAGTTTCTTATGTAAATGAATTACCAACAAAAAGTCATTAAGTAAAGTACTACTAAGTAGTCATAATACTTTACATAAATATCTTCAAATTTCTCTCATCACAACCATCTGTTTGTAATTACAAAAATCACTACAAAGTTAAAAATAATTGAGCACATTTTGTGACACATTTTTAATATCAACTGAACTTGAACTTGAACTTGGCTCCAGTAAAACTTTATTTTTTGTGATTTTTTGTTATAACATTTCACATTAACACACGAAATAATAATAATATATAAATAATAAAGTTACAAGGTTTACAGGTCGCGAACAAAGTTTTCATTACAGTCATCATAAGTCACAATTACTGAATAATCATTTAGTTTATATTTTACGATTGTGTTCCCCGCGACTTCGTTTGTGCAAAAACAATTAAACATTTATGCTACGGTTTTTATTTATTTTAGGGGTTAAATTAGTCTATGTATTAGCCACGTAGTAATTCAATTCCTTTACAACGTTCTGACAAAAGTTAATAACAGAAATTCTAACTAAAACCGGTAAAGGTACACAAGGTTTTGGATTACCTTTTGTTTATTTTGATTATCCATCCATTTAAACATTCAAATACTGATTTGATCTGTAGCAAGGTAGGAATATATTATATTAAATAGAAATCGAATATTTACCTAACCTTAAAAGTAAATAATTATATTCTTTTTAAAATAATATTTTATTCAAATGTACATTCAATTAATAACTATTATTTTTTTATTAATTAATTCCTAAGTTTTTAACGTTTTCCATCTTGAAAGTAAAAGAATACATCTTGGTTCTGCTCCGCTACGAACAACATAATTGCATAAATCGCTCACTGTAACTATTCGAAAACTAATTAAATAATTAACTTATTTTAGAAGCTTCAGCTACGGTTGGTATGCCGAAGTTGGCGAGCGTCGGGAAGGGTGCACTAGCGTCAAGTTTACAGTAAACTCTGAGGAAGTCAGCGTCGAAAGCGTTTTCTGCCCATTTTATCGGACGCCGCTGACGGCGTGTTTCATTTGATCGACGTGTTTCTTGATGCACTGAGGCTAAACCTTATATAATAATTGCGTTAGCCAATTTTTGTGATAATGATTATAGACTTCTTATTTAATATAGATAATGTTTGTTAAAAATACTTTAATCTTTCTTTTTAGTAAAAGTTAACGAGTCAACAAAGTTAACGAGATAAAATTTGCAGAACTTTTGCTATGAAACAAACTGAGTATTTGGTCATTAGATTAAAGCGAAGCACTCTCGGACATTATTTGATTTACCTTATTTGTTGCTTCTTTCAGGCTGTAATCTGCAAGTTAGGGAATTAACTAAGGAACAGCCTTTCGTATTAAATGGATATCTCTTCTACGCAGCGCCTATTCTCAGTATGCACACGCCTCGCATTTCGTTACACTTGGTCCTTGTTTGTTGAAACCAAAATGGGCGATACAAATAAATCGAAGCTATTCCTATGTTTACCTCAAGCCTAACGTTAGCATCTGTTTTTTTATAGCATAGGAGGCAAACGAGCAGTTAGGTCACCTGATGTAAAGTGAACACCAACACCCACAGACATCCGTAACACCAGAGGTCTAACAGATGCGTTGCCGACCTTTGAGGAAAGAATAAGCTCTTTTATTGAAGATCCCTAGGTCGTATCGGTCCGGAAATACCAAGGGGGGCAGCTGATTCCATATTGAAATGGTGCGTGGGATAAAATGGCGCTTATAGCATATGTGTTCAATCTGTGTGTGCTTTGGGTGCCTTGAAGGGCCCGCCTCTAATATTCGGCTTAAGCTGTATCTTCAGACCTCAGGGCTACATAGTGGAGACAAGACCCGCTCCTCCTTCTTAACTGTTGGCGGACCAACATTTAATTCACGCACTATACCATGTTGAAATGAGAATAACTCTGTAGACAGTTTTGTTTCTGGTCACGCCATTGCAACCAAATTTGGACAGAACGACCTGTAAAGTCGCTTTCACATAATATGGGGCCCTCCAATTATAGCGGCTGAAGGCACGCAGGGGCTCAGCTGGTATAGGCAACCCAGTTGCCGAGCCCGATATGAAATTGCCCTGCGATATGAAAAAAGTTTTCTCTATAACAGTAAATATCATATAAACACGATAATCGTATTAAATATAGTATTTTTTAAATTATACTATACTAGCTGTTACCCGCGACTTCGCTCGCGTGTTAGAGAAAAAATATTGGAACATTTTTCAAACAAAGAGCAAAAGATATGTATGTTATTCAATAGAGTATTAAGATTATTAAGAAAGGCGTTTCTCATGAAAGCAAGATACTTTTTCGCGATAAAAGTAACCGATGGCACTTTTCAGTCTTTCAACTATCTCCATATTAAATATCACATCGCTCCGTTGATCGGGTTTGATGAGAAGGACAAACAAACATAAAAACCACTTTCGTATTTATAATATTAGTATGGATTCTATGGCTTATTGAGATCCTGTTCTCGTACCGGTTGAATATTAGATGACGTCATTTGTCCCGCACATCACATGCACCTCATTTCTCAGGCGGCGCAAGATCAAAAACAGATTCACGTAAATTATGTTCCTCGTACGTCTTGTCGCCGAGGACTTGTGTTATATGAAGCGGCTGAGTGATCCAAGTATTATGTAATGGTAATCTTGTGTTTATCCGTCAACATATCCAGCCAAGTTCAAGGAAAAAAGACGCAGCACCGTGTGTAATATTATATGAACCATTTCAAAGATGATAATATTATGTATTTTTAATCCTTTCACTACTCGGAACTTGTTCAGTGTTAAACTTCGTAAAATTCGGTGCATTCACTAAATATACTTTGTATAAGGTATCTGAAATCTATACATATAATAAATCTGTAGAAGGGTAAATTCTGTACATTGAAAATATTGAAAAAATAAATAGCAGGGGGTGTTACTTTATCGATACCAAACCCAAATATGCGATTAAAAAATTTTTGTCTGTCTGTCTGTCTGTCTGTCTGTCTGTCTGTATGTTTAGGCATCACGTGAAAACTAACGGTTCGATTTCGATGAAACTTGGTATAATTATACCTTATTTATCCTGGGCATAAAATGGGATACTTTTTATCCTGGAAAAATACGTAGGAAAAAAAAATCTTTTCGCTGCAATACTTCATTGTCTCGTAATGAAAACGGTGGAAGAAAGTATTTAGTACATACGCCTGTCTATAAGAATGTGTTTATGAAGGTTAATGAAGGTAGCTGCAGAAAGCTTTTACTTGCGGATGTCGTGCAGCAGCGCGCGCCGGTATGTAGATACAGCCACCGGGTACCAAGTGGGGTCGCCGCGACACTCTTTATATAAGGGAGTGCTCTTATGATCGAACCTGAATTATACAGGTTTATTTTTTTTAAATAGCCAAATTTTAAAATAAGGAAATAAAAGTCAACCCAAGAGTGTGTTTTAATTTTTTGACCGTCTATTATTATATTTTTTTAAATCCATGGCGGACGCGCGCACCGCTCCTTCGAGAGTCAGATACAAAGTTCACAACTGCTACCTGTTCCGCGTAATAATATCGATTTCTATGCGTTTTTTTTTGTTTATTTTTTATTTCATAACTCAAATGTATTATTGATTCTGAACCAAAACTGAAAATTTGGCCGGTAATCAATTACCCTGTATAAATGATAAAGACAGATATGTAAGTCAAAATATTAAGTTATATAATATATGCCTTCTATACGACCTTTACTAAGTTCATTAATGTGGTCTATAATATCAAGAGAACTAATGTCTATGGACTAAACAGCGTTTACGCGATTTTCGAAATTCGTAAATTGGGTTCATAATATCTGTGTATGCATGCTGAAACTAGTTAACACTAGGAAAAAAAAAGTTAAGTTAGTAAGCAGACTGTATACTGTCAGACTAGTGTGCACACTCCCTAAGTAATATCAGCTGAGTAACGCTAAAAGATTGAGCCGAGATTGATGGCGCCTTCACTCCACATGTCATACTTACTGTGCAGAGCAAATGTGCCTATTGTTCACATCATCATAAGCAACAGCAGCAGCAGCAGCAGCAGCAGCAGCAGCTGTAGAAGCAGTCAGGAGACGTCACGTACTAGATAAACAGAATGTACCGTAAAAAGAGAATGGCCTTGCTATGGAAACTGCGGGCCCTATTCACTGATTTGGGAACATTTCTTTTAAGTAGTGAATGACTAGTGTTGCAACTACTACTACTTCACTACTGGCGTTATACCGACTAAACCTGAGCGGATGCGTTCAGCCGCTATAATTGGAGGGTCCCGGTTTCGCAAGCAGCAGGATCCCTCTAGTGACAGACCGGACTTCTCCTTAGGGTCTGTCCGGCTGCCTCTGAACACTTCCTACCACAGAGTAGGAACCGCGCAATGAGGTCAGGTTCCCACTCCGACCTCTGGACTCAGTACTCCAAAGGGCACATAGAGAGACAGGACGCCACCGATTTGTCTGAAACACCGCCTGTTGACCCAATCCACGCCACCGTCTGCTGATTTATAAGGACTAGTGGAGGACCCTCCAGCTGAGCTGCTCTCAGTCTGGCCTCTCCGCCAAGCCCGTCCGGTATGGGTAGTCCCGTCTGGCATAGCCTTGAAGATCACAGAGGCACGCACGTGACAGCATCTTGGGGACTTACGAGAAACTCAATTTAATTATAAGTAATTTTTTTAATAATAATAAAACAGGCAGCAAGGCAAGTATTTTAGGATCGTTTTTACTAAACGCTCCTAAATAAAAATAAAAGTAAATACCCGATCGGTGCTACTAAGGCTTACCCCCATTATTCATTAATATTATAACGTTTTTTGTATTACTTTTGATAAAATAAATAACAATAGCCACTGTTTTAATGGGTTCGCTGTGATCAACGTCTAGTAGGAAAACGAGAAAAATAATTGAGAAACCCTGCCCTAATATCATTAGGTCAGCACCAATTTAGTCTTTAGACGTCTCTGTAATGTTATCAAAGGACATTTGACCCTCTGAGTCGCGCAGCTGTACGTAATATAATAACGTTTTGTGTGTTAACAAAATACGACCAGTTTGTTTGATTCAATTTAAGTGAATGACATCACCACTAAACAGATATTACCATCATCAAGAAGTGGTTGCCTTAGCAGCAGTTCATGCAAATTGTGCTGGAAATTAACTTTTACTTTTTTATATGGAATAGGTGGGAGGGGGCAAATGAGCAGTCGGAGCCATTTTCATGACTACCGCCGCGTCTATCATCCGCATAGAAGCTACACAAATGCGCTGCCCTCCTTTCTCCTCCCACCTTCATGGGCCACCGGCTACTTACGTACGAAACGTATGTACAGTAATCATTATAATTACATACTTGTGACACTTTACAATTATATTTTTCAATGACCACATGTGGAACTATTTCTAAGCTTCCTAATTTTTAAATATTTTTTTGTTCTATTGTTGTTTTTAAGCTTTTGTACCTCCTAAATCTAGAATAAAGTAAAAAAATGCATATTGTCTGTAGAATCAAGCCAATCCTGGACAGTTAATGAAGCTATGAATCCACTGTGACCACAGGAAGGCATTACAAGTATTTTATTGATAAAGTTGGTGCTGGTTGCGTCGCGGCGGAACTTCACCGATACCCCTCCTAGTTAATGGGCTATGAAATATTTAACGTCGCTATGAAATTTCAATTCTTTCTTAATTCTCTGCAGATGGCTGATATAATTACAGCGTCAGTAACTGGCTCCGAATTCGAGATAAGTCGGTGCTGCCCTGACAACACCTCATGTCAACTGCTAGAAGTCGGTGCTGACTATAATTTATTTTTAGTTAAATATTGTTAGTCAGTGTCAGCACTGATTTACTAAATAATTATAAACTGAACCTATTTAAACTTGAACATAAATATTTCGATGTAAATCATGTAATGAATCGGATTCATAGGCTGTGCACATGATGTGCAGCACATCACGCAGTGGAAGCGAACAAACAGACAACAATAAAACTAGCACATAGTTTTATTGAAACTCAATTTCATTTTGTTTGTATCATTTTATTGATTACGTTAAATTATTTACTTTAATCAAATATCGAGCACTCCAGGTTGTATCGGATCAGGTTGAATACGTAACGTTCAGGCAGAACTGAAGCGTCGGTAATATCATAACCGGCAGCGTTCGTTAGCATGTACTTCACTACCGAGTGCCGCTCTGTGAATACGTAACGTTCAGGCAGAACTGAAGCATCGGTATTATCATAACCGGCAGCGCTCGTTAGCATGTACTTCACTACCGAGTGCCGCTCTGTGAATACGTAACGTTCAGGCAGAACTGAAGCATCGGTATTATCATAACCAGCAGCGCTCGTTAGCATGTACTTCACTATCGAGTGCCGCTCTGTGAATACGTAACGTTCAGACAGAACTGAAGGGTCGTTATTATCATTACCGGCAGCGCTCGTTAGCATGTACTTCACTATCGAGTGCCGCTCTGTGAATACGTAACGTTCAGACAGAACTGAAGCGTCGGTAACATCATAACCGGCACGCCGTAGCATGTACTTCACCATTGAAAGGGCTCTCCACTCAGCTGCACTCTGCTTGGTATTTCTTTTCGACTGAATTCATCTTTGCACTTGAGTACCTATTCAACTTTTTCAAAGGCTCAATTTTTATAAAATTTTTCTCGTAACTGTGTTGTTTTTATAATGTTATATTACTAAATAATTTATTATTTTCAAAATAGTTTAAAAGGAATAAATTTGTTTTGGATTCATTGCAGAATGTACTTGTTAATTTTTTTACTTTTATTTGGGAAACATACATTTTTTTTCTTTATTTATTTTTTGTTAATAATACTTATACAAGGTTGATAAAACCGAGAGGCGTTAAATAAAACTACATATTTAGTGTATAATTTCCAGGCACACGACAAAAATCAGATCAATCAGAGCAATAGTTTAGCCACGGGAATTTTTAAAAGCTTTTTCACAATTTATGCACGCTGTATTACGTCTGCTGACTGCCATCCGGCTGACAGTCATTATCCCGTGCGAGGTTGCCGCTATCTGTCGCCGTGAGTCCAAAGGATGTTTACATTTTTTCTTAATTATTGAGCTATATTCATTATTTTTCTTTCTTTGAAAAAAGTATTTTCGTATACTTCTCGTAAACTTTTTTTAATAGTTTCGGATCAACAGTAGGCACTTAAAGTATACCTAGTTTCATTTAGTGCCTCTCGCTTTTATCAACCTTATATGACAAAGTAATACATCTTGTACACGTCAATAAAGTTATAAAGTCCACTAATCACAATATGTTATATTTATTGCTAACAATATTTACTTAATTAAATTAAATTACTTTAGATTTTACTGCATACATTTAAATAGACTTTTGGAGATTTATTGTTTTTAAATAAATAATATCTATTGAGCTGTAATTTGGATTTGAAACATATGCTATACTGATTCATATACTATATTTTCGGCTAAAATATAAGCTTTTATCTTTAAACGCGAATAAAAGCCATTACATCTGTTTCGGAATAGACACAAAATCACAACCCGCGAAGTCGCTAAATATTAAAATTCATGATTGTATTAATATAAGAGTAGATAGATGTTCCTTAATTAACAAAGTATCTCGAACTAAATATCTTGGAATATTATTCGACCAAAGACTTTGCTAGTATTAATAAACGACCTTAACATTTACAAGACATTCGCTACTTCAAACAAACGATGTAAATAATATAATTTACTAAATGATCTACGCTATCATTAGTTGAAAGCGAAAATTACCCAGTCATTATTTGATATACCTTATTTGTTACTTGTTTTAATTGTGTATTTTAAGGGATTAGTATTAATTAGCAGCTCCTATTACGATTCTCTATCCTGTTCTTTGAAATATCTCCCAACTGGAGACCAGTGCTGATGACAACGGGTATAACATTGACTTATGATCAACTTGTGGCCCCTCTGAAGATACTGTCAGGTTACCATCATGACGACCAGGCTGACGATGTGATGTGATATGGCTAAGTGGAGCATGTTGCGCCAGGGGTCGCGGGTTTGATCCCACCTTGGTCATGGATGTTTATCTATGTATTTACTATATGTATTTCTATAATAAAAATCTTAAATATATAAAATTTCTTAAATTTAAAAGAATATATTAAATTTATTCCGTTGTCTGGTACCCGTAACACAAGTCCTTACGGTACTTAGCACGGGGCTAGGCTAACGCGGTATGTAAAGTCCACAGATATTTATTTATTTATTTTACCGTGGTGGTGGTGGTGGGTAGGGGGGAGGGCTTGCACGCCTCTGTAATCGTTCTGAGATTTAATTTTTCTAGTAACAAAATCTAATTGTATCACAAATAAACAATCCTTTATTTTTTTTCTCTTTAGTACCTAATCAGCATCAATTTTTATCAGACGCCGCACCACGGCATGTTATTAACAGTTCGTGCTTGGCGAGTAATTAATATACATAGTTACACGAAATGGACATAAAGTGACAGCTGTACTGTCGCTTGTCGTTGCTGTGTTGTAGGCGTATTACAGATGCGCTGCCCTCCCTGGAGTTCATATCTACCGACGCCCATAGACATATACACAGAGGTTATACAGATGCGTTGCCCTCCTTCCTCCTCCCACCTTCATGGGCCACCGGCTACGGAGTATGTATGAGGAACTAAACTTCTAACAAACCATATTTTGAGTCTTTTCTTAATAATGTTTTATATTCAGAAAGAAAGAAAGAAAGTATTTATTCGCACAATCACACAAGTTAACAATTTAACATAATATTTTATATGGTTGCGAATCGGTCTCAAGCTCGGCATTTGCTGGCATTACTGTCAGCGCCGGTCTTCTGCTTGAGCCGTCTGATGACCACACGGTCGCACCAACATAATAAACACAAAGCATTTAACCATATAATACAAAAAATCAAACACAATAAATAATTTAGAACACTACACAATATAACATATATATGTAAATACGATGTAATATAATATAAATATAATATATTAAATAATATTTTACATTACATTGGCAAAACACAATTATAGTAATGATTCAACAAAAAAAAGAAGAAGGTGACAATCGTAGATACATATTGACATATTGTCAAACTATTGTTTTCACAGAGCACTTTTGTCTAATGTCTATATCAAAGTTGTTAATTATTTGTTTTCATAGTCAGAACTTATTAGGTACCTCACTAATTCTTACAATATCTAACAGGTTGTTTTA
>LUGF01059898.1:7421-29893 GCA_001625245.1 Calycopis cecrops
TTCGGACACAAAAAATTCGGACGCCACTATCTATAAGCGATAGCGGTGAAACAAAGAGAGCTCTGCGAACAATGGAAACTAAAATTTTTGAAAAAAAACAATAGTTCTTTTGTTTCGCTGAGCAGCCGTTCGCCTTACGCGACTTTACTATAATAGCAAGCTATTGTAGTAAGAGGTCTGTCTCGGACCGAGGTCTGAGCCAGAATGTTGTATTTGTTGGGATACTTATTTCATTGTTGTGGTTGGCAAAATTTACTGACAAATAATTCAATTTTCAAATTAAAAACAAACTGTCATTTGTCAAATGTCAACTGTCATTTGTCAATTAGCAAAGTCAATCCGTTAAAAAAAAAATACCTATTGGTATTATTTGTCATTTGTAATTGTCATCTATAATATTTCTAGTTTCGAGTTTCGACATTTATTATTTGACAAAGCTGCGTAGTCCGTGCCGCTAAATTACATATTCCAGTTTATACATTACATTTTCCACATATCGATCAAAGTAAGTATTTTTTGTAAATCGTAACATGTTTTCCTAGATATATGTGCTAGGCACAAAAAGTAGAAACAATTAGTTATTATTTTACAAACGTGTAGGTTAGATTAGTTCATTTTCTTGCAATCGTTCAGATCGACGTATTTTGAGATATTTACGTCGTTTAACGCCGAATGCTATAACAAATTGCTGTGAGTAAGAAACTTTTTCTAGAATTTATTGAAAAGTCCTACACGAGGAGCCACAGACTTTTATTACAGAATTTCACTCTACCTGATCGTATGTACACGAAAAAACTTATTTTTATGTTTTCATCAAATAGTCATATTGTATCAAAGCATAGGTATAATAAGTTTTTAAGGACTTTTAAATTATGATATTTATTACAATTTCAGGGCAAAAGATATTCCAATTTCTCTGATGTCTCACTAATGAACCTAGCATATTTATTTTTTTAAATTCATATGAACTGTTTTTTTTTTAAGTTAAAACCCCGCATCATAATGTCCCTTGAAAACTTTAAAAACTGCCAGAATTTTGCAATAAGAGTAAAAATTATGATAAAGAACTTTGAAGTATAAATTGTATACTTAAAATTACAAAAATAAATAATATTTTAAATTGTCACTTTATTTTTGTAATGTGTGGTATTCATTTTTTTCACATTTTACTTACATTATTTCTCCTTTTTTTATGTTTATATTGGTATACATCATAGTTTTTTTAGAGTTTGTGTAATTTTTATTTATTTTATAAAGACATACATATAATGAAGTAAAACAATAAAGATTATTTACACCCATTTATTGGTTAAATTATGTGTAAATATTATCACATAATAATTATATAATAGGTATATTTTGCAGTGAGACATAAATATTTATACAAACTCACAAGAAATATGTTATACTCTAGTTATTAAATAACATTACATTTCAAAACAATCTAGAATATCACACGCAACACTCAAACAGTTATTAGATAACAAAATTGTACATCTAGAATTTATTTAACCGATACCATCTATTATTTGTTATGAATAAATAGATTAATTTATTATTATTACATAATATGTAATAATAATACATATATTATATGTATTATGTAACAAATTCAAAAGACCGGCCAAGTGCGAATTGGACTTGCACATCAAGGGTTCCTTACCTTCAATACCATCATAGGCCGTTGCCTGGCAACCGCCTCTCGCTCGCGCCACCATCATGTCACCCCCAGAATCGCACTCTCGCCACGTGTAGATGCTTGGATTATATGTATTTTAAATTTGTATTTTTATGCATTTATTCTTTTTAATATTCATGATCTTTATTAAGGAGTAAAATTGCTTAAAATTACGTTTGTTCTATGGGAGCCCCTTTATTAATAATTTTTTTATTTAGTTATTTATTTTTAAAAGTAATATAGAACTAAATATTCTGTTTAAATTTTAAGTGGCTCATTGTTACTGTTATTGATATTGAGCAAAAAAACATGAAAAAGCATGTTTATTGTATAAAAATTTAAATATTTTAATTTTTTTTACTTTTAGTATTTGTTGTTATAGTGGTAACGGAACTACATAATTTATGAAAATTTCAGCTTTCTGGCTATCACGGTTTATGAGATACAGCCTAGTGACAGACATGCAGATAGCTGAGTCATAGTAGGTTCTGTTTATATGTTTTAGGTACAGCACCTTAAAAAATAGACAGACTGATTCTAGACAATTATTTATTTGCATTATGATTGTTCGGATTCTCTAATAATAACATTTCTCAAAGAAAGTAAAAAATTACGAGTATATTATTTTAAGTGTTAACTTATTGTTAGAGATGTATCGATTAAGTATAGATATACTGACTACTATTCGATTAATCAGTTGTAGAGGCCTATGTAAGGTTTTTTAACAATTCAACAATGCTTGTGAACTACAATTAGAATATTAAATAAAAACACACAATCCTAATATCTTAGTTAGGTTTGTGATGAATTGTTTGATATCATAAATGCAATTATTTATTTATTTGCGCCTGATTTCTCTCCGGTCGTGTCCATTGTTGTGTGTATTAAATCCAAATAGTTTTTGTATTATTACTTGTACAGGATAGGTATATAGATGTTAAAGTTTTACTTAAGGAATGAAAAAAGTAACTTACTACCCATTAAATCTGATTTTTTTAGGTTAATAGAATAGTGAGAGTTATAATAAGTGACTTTAAACACTATAAATTGTCGGCTTACTGCAAGAGCTCATTAATTAACATTTACAGAACTGAAAAATCAACGATATTATAAGTGTTATTAAATTGATTTCTCAAAATCTTGTAAATGTCAATTAATGAGTTCTAGCAGTAAGCCGACGAAATATTCTATTGAAAATCATTTTAAATGTGATTGGTTAAAGGGTCAATCAGTTACATAATGTGCACACGCTCTACAAGGATTTCTTGTTTGTGCTTCTTAAATTCTTATTGTATAAAATTTCACAAGCAACTGCTTGTGAAATTTTATACAATAAGTGCAAACATTCTACAAGGACTTTTTGTTTGTGCTTCCCAAATTAGTAACTTGTGAAATTTTATTTAACACAAGTAGGTATGTTAAGCAATATACATTAGTATTAGCAGTTTATATGTTTTAAACAGAAAATATTTTATCACTAGCCTAATATTATCCATAGATCATCATCATCACATATCCTAATCTTGTGTCCATTTATTCATAAGAAATAAATTAGATTGAATATTATGATTAATTAGGAGATGAATTCACCAGAAATAGATAATTGTGTGTCGGGTAGGATTTTGGGGTGCCCGCAATAATATAATTTATTGGATTGTACTGTATACACAAATGCTGTTCCAGATGTCAGGCCGTGAAGGTGGCAAAAAGAAACCTCTTAAGGCACCAAAGAAGGCCTCTAAAGAGTTGGATGACGATGATGTGGCCCTAAAGCAGAAGCTTAAAGAACAGCAAAAGGCCTTGCAGGTACTTAATAACTATACTTTTTTTCCTGACCAGCTGTTCTGCTGTATGAAATTTGTGGTTGAATCTCAATCAAATCAAAAAATCTCAGATGGGAGATACTTCTCTATTGTGTGCCCTTTAATTACAAATACTTTGAATAAGTAATTATGTTTCTTTAATCTTTTTTTCAGGATGCTAAAGCAAAAGCTACACAAAAAGGCCCTCTAACTCAAGGTGGCATCAAAAAATCTGGCAAGAAGTGACGCAATATTTTTTTCCAATATTTATGTAAAATTAGATATAAATTCTTATGTAAGCAGCATCAACCGAATCTTTAATTTTTGAAAATGAATGCATTAATTTTATTATTTTCATTCGTATATTTGTTGTTTTTATTGTTAATAAACAAGTAAAATTAAGTAACAACTGCACTGCCACTGGTGCTTTCGGATGCATTTTAAATATTAAGTAATAAAGTTAATCTTTTTTAAATTTTGTTTTTTTATTGTTTTGAAATAATTGTTAGCCCATAATAGCTATTAAAATGTTTTACGCTTCGGTATCTCAGAACTACTTGGCTTGACTACTACCTATTTATTCCCAGTCTTTAAATATAATATGTAAATAAGTATAAATAATATAAACAATCTCAGATCTTAATTAATAATAATATCTGGACTTATGAGGGCACCTGACGCTAAGTGAGACTTTTCAATGATTCACATCTCAGAAAATAAAAGGTCCAGGATATTCAAATTTTTATACAAGATACTTCAGTTCATCAAAAATAAATGCTCAAACGTAAAAACACGATTACTGAGAAAAATCTCGATGGTTTTTTTTGTTAAAAAATACACTTTTTCATAAGATTTTGACGTGAATCTCGTATATTAGCTATAATTTATTTATTATACTTTAATATGTGATGAACAATTTAAAATCTAAAATATGTACCAGAACACATTTTTTCTAATCACTATAATTTATTTTTAATCAATTAAAAATTGATTTCATTATGAAATTAATATGCGCTTCCATTGCCTCGTTAATATTAGATATGACATGTTAAAAGTATAATAACTATGGACCTATGCGCGAATTCGTCGTCACCGTTGCAATTCGATTTTTAGTTTTTCAACGACTAGTGATGCCCCATGATACATTTTTGTATGAATTAAATTAATCAATTAATAATTGTTGTGATAACATATTGTGCCAGAATTATTGTATAGATACGGTATTACTATTGCTGTATTGCAGCCGAATTGGGTTGGCACTTGTGGTTGGCACTTATTATTTTAATTTATTGTCACTTCTATGGAGGGAGGAGGGGAGGAGAACAATACGTTTGTATAATAATTATTTTTAATCAATGGGCCACAGGAAACTCACACACATTTTTATTGTATATAATATTTTCATGACTACTGACACTCATAGTCCTCCGCGTCGAGGTTAAACAGAGGTGATGCTTTTGTTCTTCCTCCTTCTTCAATGGGCTACCGGAAACTTACCCGTCTATACTAATATGGGTTGAAATTTTATGCAGTTATTTCGATGGTTTCCTGGATGATTTAAAATACAATTGAATCCGGTAGGTGGCACACTGGTGGCACGCGATAGACCAGGAAACTACTGAACCGATTTCGATGATATATGGTTTGGAGGATTAATTTCATTCAACTTCAAACAGGCTAAATTTTATTTCGATTGTTATGATATTTTTATTGCCACAGCAACGTGTGGCTCGGTACATAGAATACTAGAAATATATAATCATAGATGAAAAACCGATGAAAGTGATATATGAAGAGAAAACATATCTACAGTTGAAAATCATGACCCTCTTGTCGCAGTCGGTAAATAGTCCATTGAAAAGTTACATTTACGGTTGAGTTTCTCAGAGGACGCAATTTTTTTTTTTAATATGTAGAGGTGTAAATAGAAGCTTAACTTCACTGCACTCGGTAAAATATGTAGCACAACTACAAGAGTACATAGAAGGGAATCGACAGCTCTGCTACGTATGACAAATAATAACATTATTAGCAAGCCTTTTCTAGCACTTAGGCCTTTTATACCGTCTTTTGGTTCTAAGTTTTATATTGGGAAAAACTATAAAAAACATATTTGTATGTATGGGAAGTAAATTTAATAGCATAGGAATGTTAAGATAATATAATATGTAATAATAATGTTAAGATCATAATAAACTGCATGAAAAAATATATTAATAGAAAAGGAAGTCTAACGTTTTGTTATCATTGTATGTTCCTTGATAAATCTTCTACAAAACACCTATAATGTCATTTTATTGTAAAACGACATTATAGGTACCTGAAAAGTAATTATTTAAGTAAAATGTATGAAAAGTAATTGTATATGTGTAACAAACGCGAAAGTCTCAAACAAATTTAACATTTCAATTGACTAAAATGCGTCGTAGATAATATAATAATGGGCGGCGGCAGGCGGGAGACACGGTATCACGAATACACTTTTTATTTGACGTCAGGTGCCCTCTTAACACACTCTAGCCCCGTGATAAGTACCTTATGGACTTGTGTTACCATTGTACCATTGTATTAAACAACGGAAATATAATATTGAATATGTTTTGTATACGTATTTAAGATTTTTATTATTTAAATACACAGATAAACATCCAAGACCTAGACGGCGGGATTCAAACCCGCGACCCCCGGTGGTACATGCTCCGCTTATCCGACACCTGTACCACTGCGCCAGCCAGATCCTCAAGAAGGCGTAATTTATTTTAAAAACTGCGCTACCGTTAATCCTTCATATTAAAAAAGCTGTTATAAATTATTAATTAATTCAATAAATTTTATGGCATAAATTCACATTCGCATTTTTAACCTAATAAATAATACGATACTGTAAAACTGTAAAGAAAACTAGAAGAAGAAGTACAATATCAAACAGAAACAGTCCTGTCAAGTGTCATCATCTATAGTTTCATTCAAAAGTCAAAACTCAAGTTCTAACCGTCAACCGTGAGCTCACTTCCGTCTTCCTCTATAGCTCTCTTTTAACTTTAAAGTTAACTTCACAGCAAAGTTATTTAATTGAATAAGATATCTAAAACAATATTAAATATTGTGTTTTTACAGTACAAACTGACTGAAATGTTTATGATATAAGAAAGATATATTTAATGAAAATATTAACAAGTGTACAAAACTATAAATATTCGAACTCATAATTTAATTAATTTTTTCACGATTTCGACTTCGTGACTACTGCTTTAGTTTTTGTACTTGTTACTTTATAGCTTGAGAAGTTTTAATAAATGTTTGTGATAAATTAAGCTATTGAGCCTTTGAAGCCGAATATATACGTTAATATATTTATGTCCAAAAAAAACTAATGAACCAAAAAAAGGCGGCAAAATTTTAATGGTTGGAATAATAAATATAATTTACCAGCTTTTTTGATACCGACGATTAGCAATCGAGTCCTTTTAACTAAGCTCTATTCAAATCAGTAGCAGGTAAAATACTTTCAATCAATGATTTTGCATTTGGGAATAGTAATTTGCTCTTAATCTTTTATTTATTTATTATGTTTTGCAGATGAGTAAGAATATTCCTTTTCTGAAACCCGACCCCTACTCTATTCTTGAACAGATGGAGGAATTAAACCCAGAGCCTTCATGTTCTCAATACAATATCCTAGACAGTGACTTAGATAGCAAACTAAATATTCCATTAAATAATTGTATGTACAGTGACTTGTTAGCAGAAAATGAGACAAGTAAAAATGAAAATGCACTTCTAAATTATTCAAATCTTAATATATATGATGAAAACAATAATTGCATGCTTACAAATTTAAATGAATATGGAATAAGATATTTCGATTTAATGGAGAGTAAGACTAATAGTGTTAGTTTTGAATGTCTGGATACTTTTACTGAAGATAGAAATCTCGAAGATGAAAATAGAGATAATTCCAATTATTGTGATAAAGCAAATAATTTAATATGCCAAAGTAATAATTCTATTAAAGGCATTAGCTGGGATAGTAAAATTCAAAATAATCAAAATATACCAAATTTTGTGCTAGAATTACAAGATAATTCTAAAGATATCCAAGAGAAAGACTATGTTTCTTGTAATGATGTAGATCTTGAAAATGATTTCAAAGAATTTAAATATTCTATAGATGAAAAATTAAATAGAGATTTGGAAGACTTAGAAGAAATAATCTGTAATGCAGACAATAAAAGTGAAAATAGTGTAATTAAACCAAGTTCTGGTGAAGAAACGGGGGACGAGGGAGATAGTGTTTATACCATACATAAAATAGATGACTCTGATGCAGATAGCTACCATTCATCAGATTTTGAATTTATTGATGAATTAGAATCTACTAAACAACTTCCAATTAACCTGGACGGAATGTTCTGCAGCTCTGTAAAGAGTAACAATATAGAAACGACAAACAAATTTACAGATTTAGATGATGATATAATAATTAATGATTATTTTATTAAACATGAAACAAATGTAGCAAAAGACCGTGTTGTGCCAACTGGAAATGATTTTAATAGTCTTTTTTTATCATCTTGTATTCCACACCCCACTAGAAATATGGAAAATAAAGCTGTCGAATCTATGAGAGGAATGGAAGTATGTCATAGTACTGGGTTTAATTTGAAATTTTTGCATCTTCAAAGTGAGCCAGATGATAACTGTGAGTTAAGAAAGTAAATAATTAAATACCTTAGCATAAGCTTAATACCTGTATAAAATAATAAGCTATCTTATAGTGCGGATTTCATGTCATTATATTGCTATGCACTGGAGTAGTATTTGTTACCCTTTTTGTTTCAGATAAAGAGGAAGCATATGAAAGCGCAAAAATAATACTTTCAATGTATCCAAATGAAAATAGAGGAAGACGTCCTCAGAGACATTCATACTAATGTTTAGGCAACATTAAAATTTTGAACAAATATTGTATTTTACTTATGGAGCATCACTTTCTAAGCCTTACAAATTATTTGATGAGTTGAGTAGCGATCACAGACTTTCATATAGTCAAAATTAAGTGACAGAAAACTTACATATAAATCTTGAACTGGTCTGGTAAAAAAAAACACTATTTAGGTACTACTGTCTACATATAATTTAAAAATCATATTTCTTATGTTTATTCTTTATTTACGAACTTTATATATTTACAAGTTGTAATAAAATACAGTCCACTATTACTTATAAAATAAAAAATGTACTTTTAGTAACTTATCATAATTTAACGAATGTAAAAACTATTTGATATAGTGAAAAATGTTATAGCTTGTTTTGTCAAAAATTGGCAATACTTTAATTACTTACAAATAACCCATTGCATACATACTACATATCCAGCACATTTGTGAGAATACAAGTTCCATAATATATTTTTTATCAATAACCATCCAGTCTTATTTACTTGCACAATAAACTAAAAATTTACAAATGTAATCAAGTATATAGTTACTCTTCATAATCCTTACATAATTTAAATAATGTACAGATGCCCACATATTTTAGTCAATGCTCTAGTTGTTTTAATTTGGATGCACACAATTTAGTGGTAAACTAATCTACCCGGGTTTAAACAAACAATTTTTCTGCAGAAAACCTATTTTATATATTTAAAGTCTATAGTAAAATGAAGGGCTGACAACATGCAACGAAGGAAGTCATAAAGCACAAAAGGTTATTTTGATCTTTTATAAATACCATGACCATATAATATCCCATATCAGCAGTGCCTTGCGGTTTGCCTGCATCAGTATCTTTCATACAAACTTTCAACCCCTATAATCCCTTCAAAGATGAAATTCTCCAAAATTCTTACTACTCCCCATGATACATTTCAGTTTGTGTTTTGAAAGTATGCTGCCTGTCAGCAACTCACTGACTCATTAACTAGTGTATAAATTGTTAATTAATTGTTCATGGTGAATGATGATTTAGATGTGTAAAAGGATATACGAGATATATAAGGTTGATAAAACCGAGAGGCATTAAATGAAACCAATATATTTAAAATATAATTTTCAGACTGCACAACAAAAATCTGATCAATCAGAGCAATAGTTAAGCCACAGGATTTTTAAGCTTTTCACACTTTGACACGATGTAGCACGTCTGCTGACCGGGAGATCACCTGACTATAGGGCCTTCACTCCTTCCACCGTGCGATGTTGCCGCTCCGCATCTGGCGGAAGAAACTCTTTCGGCAGACGCGGAGCGGCAACAGTTAACGATCACGAGTCGCCGATTCGTTACGCCGGCCACGATATGTCAGTCCAAAGGATGTTTACATTTCTTCTTAATGGGAAATGTTACTAGGTATGCCAAATCGCTTGAAAGTTTGTCCCAGTGAGGCCCGTAAGTAAATAAATATACTACTTTATGTTTAATTCAAAAATACCTAGTAGTTTTTATTTTACAGGCATTTAAACTTTCGAAAAATGTCGAGTTCCGCTAGCGGTCACGTGACGCAACTCACTCGGGGCGCTCGCTATCGCGCGCTCCCTTAATTACTTCTAACGACGATATTCATCTGATTGATATAGTGTATAGGGCAATTTGAATCTGCATTAAATGCTTATGGTAACTAACATATTCATTTGAATAAGGATTAATACTGAACTCAAGAAAATTGCTTTGAAAATAACGTAGTTTTAATTGAAAATTTGAACATATAAGTGGCTATTGCAAGTAAACTATAGATGTTATCGCGGACTTTTTTGTAGCATTTTTATAGATTTTGACTATTACATTACTCAACTATATCTTTGCTAGTTTACGCGGCGATTGCGTGGCACGCTCCAAGTTGGCGAAATTTTTGTGATCTATTCAACATTTAACGCCGTATTTTTGCTAATTTACATAAAAGCATAGTAATTTACATACCTATACGTTCCTCAAGAATTTGAATTTTTCATTTATTGTTGAAAACTGTATACGCGTATATATAAAACGCGATAAACTCAAAAACTACCAGACGGATGTTCCGTTTAGTAGTTTTTGAGTTTATCGCGTTCAAACAGTCAGAAAGACGAGTCCGTCCAGGCGACTTTTACTGTAAACTTTGTAAAATGTCTAAGATATAAATCGAAAACTAATTGAAAATCGAAAAAATTTGTTTCCTAATATTTTTAATTTTTGACAGAGAATATGGAGCGATATTCATCAAAATTAGATAACATTCTTCTTAGTAGTAAGGAGACAAGATACGTAACGAGTATGTTCGCGGCAGTCTCGGAGTACGTGATATCGCCGATGAGCTACTAGAGAGTGGGCTTTGGTGGTATGGGCACGTGAGAAGACCTTCTAATTTCATCGGAAATGTCGCGATTTATATGTCTATTGTTGGACCCAGACAATGGAGAAGACCTACAATTAGACGGACAGATACCATAAACAAATACATGAGCGTATGCAATGTTTCTGAGGATTGCACGTGCTGATAACCGTGCAAAGTGGAGATAAAAAATCCGGAAAGCAGACCCCACAATCAAATGGGAATAATGCTCAGGAGAGAGAGAGAGAATAGGCACTTATAGTATATGTGGTTTCATTTAGTGCCTTTAACTTTCATCAACGTTTTATATGAGATGTGAGCACAATTGTTGAAAGTTTTATAAACTATTTGGAAATAGGCAAAAACATCTGTGTATGACACAATTTAATTTTTTATCTGTTAATAACTATAAAGATATTTATGGATTGCACACGACTTGCTAAGCAGTTACATAATATATAACCTAGTGATCAAAACAAAGTATTATTGATTAAAGTCAAAAGAATATGAATAATGTTATGTCAAGGAAGCAATTTCATGATTTTTTTAAATATTGTATTTTTGAGAAATCCCATCTGATCATAAAAAACATGATATCATATTATTATAGTTACCAATAATTTGTATATAACACATAGATTCTGGTTATATTTTTATATGAAAGAATTTGTAATTTATTCGAATAATCGCAATTAAAACAGTCAATAATTTGAAAATGCAGATTTTGGTATGTTTCATATAGCACATGTCAATACTTTCCCTTTTTCAATTGGATATTATTAAGAGAAATAGCTCAATATATTAATATTAGTACACAGTGGATTTGTCTTCTATCCTGACCACTAACTACAATAGTAAGCCTGAGTATTTTATATAAAAATATATAACAATCCCATGTCATATTTCCATACATATATGATACAATGTCGTGATAATAAATCTAAAAACATTTTTAATACTTACTATTACTCTAATACACCATTCTATTAGTGAAAATACAGAAATTATGTCACAACCTATATGCGCAAATATGTTTCAATACACAACTATTGAATAACTTAAAATTCTCTTTTTATTAAATATGTTTAGCCATTTTTTTTACATGTATTAATACTCTTATTAGTTGTAAAAATTATAATATATAAGTTTGGTCTTTTACACTAGTGTAAAATAAACTGAAGTTATTTTATAAAAAATGTCGATTGACATTAAAAAAAAGTCATTCTATTTGAATTGTTTTATGTTTTTGACCAGTTTTGTCCACAAATTCATTTGTGCCAAAATGATTCAAAAACATTCTTGTTTTTGTGAAATAACATTGTTATTCTAGATCATAATCTGTCGGTGCCAAATTTAATCTATATCCGTTCAGAAATTCTTGCTTAATAGACCAATATCCAGCGAAATATTGATGAATTAATGCAAAAATCAGATTAGATTGTGCTGACCAAATAATATGGCCATGGAATGTCTGTTGTGCCTCCTTCAGTGTAACCAAGGAAAATGTTGCTTAATTATAATTTTATTAATTACTAGCTTCCGCCCGCGACTCCGTCCGCGCGGATGTCGGTCTTCGCGTGGATGGATTTATTTTTTTTCTACGTATTTTTCCAGGATTAAAAGTATCCCATTTTATGCCCAGGATAATAAGGTATAATTATACCAAGTTTCATCGAAATCGAACCGTCAGTTTTCACGTGATGCCTGAACATACATACAGACAGACAGACAAAAATTTTTTTAATAGCATATTTGGGTTTGGTATCGATCCAGTAACACCCCTTGCTGTTTCTTTTTTCAATATTTTCAATGTACAGAATTGACCCTTCTACAGATTTATTATGTGTATAGATTGGCTTTCATACTTTTTAAGACTGATAACTCAATGTCGTTTATTCTCACATTTTTAATGATATTATAATATTTTAAGCTCTCAGGAAACATTTTAAAAGTGCCCAGCTCACGACAGTCTAAACAAACTTAAAAATTGTTATTGTTATAATCAATCAATCAAAAATCAATAATTGTATGAATGTACCCTTTAACATTTGCTGTTTTCCATACAGTTTACCACTCTACATTGTTTACCTGTACAAAAGAGTACAATAATATTGTTATACTCCTCTTTGATCAGTTCTGTAAAGCCAATGTCTGTAAATCTAGAACACATCTTGTGACTGACAATGCATCTGACAAGAAATCTCTACAGTACATGGAACAGGGCAGGCTGCCTGCCTTATATATCTGGCCATATTTTCTTGCATTTTAGTACTTTGACTTTCTTTTGATTGCTGATCTTGGTGAAGGTGGTTCAGTCTTCTTACTCTGAAACAAATAGTCGTTCTTTAAAACACATTTATATAGTAATTAAAAAGATGGATAAGTAAAAAAGAATAGATTGGGTAGCCGCCTAATATTACAATGTGTAGGCCTATTAATAGCAACAGCATAATTAACACATAATATTGACAAGAACGGAATTAAAATCTATTTATTTGTTAACCTATATAATTATAGTTCTATATTATTCAGGAAACACAAAACAACCAATCGGCCTGTTGCCGCAGTTGTAGGATGTCCCAGAAGGATTAGCTATAGGTCACAGTAGATGGGTTCTCTGGAAGAATTTCAGCTGAGACAGTCTAGTAGTACTTATAGATTAGCTTTTGTCTAATATATAAAATTCTCGTGTCACAGTTTTCGTTGCCATACCCCTCCGAAACGGCTTGACCGATTCTCATGAAATTTTGTGTGCATATTGAGTAGGTCTGAGAATCGGCCAACATCTATTTTTCATCCCGATATTCCCACGGGATCGAAAGTTACGCGAGTGAAACCGCGGGGCGCAGCTAGTATAAATATAAAATGTATATCGGTGAACATATTATGCGCACTTTGATAGAGTGAATGAGGTTATGAGGATTTTTATAATCATTAGTAGTAACTTAAATCCTATGACTGCTGTTACAAAAATAAATATTACAAGTTAACATTCAAAAACAATTACTTCTCTCGATTTCTTAGCTTTGGGCTCATCCTCTTTATCTTTTCCCTTGTCTTCTTTATCTTCTATACTTTTCTCTGGTTCTTTTTGTTCTGTACTCTCTTTTCTATCACTCGCCTTTTTATCAGTGTCAGTTGAAATTTTATCATCCTTATTTGAATCCGAATTACTTTTCTCTTCTACATTTTCGGACTTTTCTCCATCATTGTTTAATTTTTCTTCTATACTAGGTGTTTTCTGTTTTGAGCTATCTTTCTTTTCTTCATTATCGTCTGTACTTGGCCTTTTCTTGTCGCTAGATTTTTTTAGTTCCTTGTCATCTACTTTGTTTTTCTTGTCTTTCCCATCTTTTTTGACATCTTTCTCTTCTAAATTGTTGCTTTTTTTATCTTTATTTCCCTTTTTTACTTCCTTTTCATCCGTATTTTCTTTATCTTTCGGGACGTCTGTTGGTGATTCCTTTACCGTCTTGTCGCTTTCTTTCTCGGTAGATTCCTGCTTTTGTTCTTCTTGTTCATTGTTTTCTTCTACTACACTGTCCTCATTCTTTTTATTTTCGTCTTGTTTTTTAGATGTTTGTCGCTTTACTGGTGGCTTGGAAGGGGTATTATTAACAGACTTTTTTGCTTTAGCTGAAAATATAAAAATAAAATATTTTTTTATTAAAATCTTAACAACCTAAAAAGGTAGGGAGTTTCCGGCGGTCGTTGATAGAGAGGGGTAAACGTGGACAACGCATCCGTATAGAGCGTTGGTAGTCACCAGAAAGGCACTACTACTAGAAAAAGCAATAGCTCGTTTAGGGGACAAACTATAAAAAAGCCAACATCAGTGGATGTTATCATTATATTGATTTTCGCCACTTACCCTGTGATTTCTTTTTTGGCTCATTCTCTGAATTATTATCCTCCTCATTGACTGCATCAATAGCAGCCCTCATTGTATAAGCCTCTGGAGTTGACATTTCTGCAATATAAAAATTATTTTATATGAATTATCAAAAAATATATTTATTATTCAAAAATTTCTTTCAAAAAATGTTAGAACTATTGTTCTAAAGTTTTTTAAGACCTCTCACAAAACAAAATGTTACCAAATAACAATAATTTTATAATAGTACTAGCTTCCGCCCGCGGCTTCGCCCGCGTGGATTTCGGATTATAAAAAATCCCTATAAATTTTAACTTATTATGTTATTCTGATATGAAAGCTATATTACTGTAAAGTTTCATGAAAATCCGTTCAGTAGTTTTTGCGTGAAAGAGTAACAAACATTCTTACAAACTTTCGCCTTTATAATATTAGTAAGATTTCATGAGAGGGAGAATTCACCCTTGTAAACCAATTTGAACGCAATACAACAACATTTGGATCTCTTACAGTAGCACTCCTTCTGTGGTGAGTGCACAGAATAAAATTATGAAAGATTTTTACAATTTTTAACACAGTGCAGTTATTTAAATTATATTAAGTTTAACATTAAAAAAACTTACCTAACGGTTCATGAACCATTTCCAGTAGCTCGTCAGAGCTTAGTTTCGCGGTTGCTTTTTTAAAATGCGCCACCCTCTCAGTAAAATATTCCCAGAACGATAGACCTTCGGGGACAGTGAACAGGCCCTGTTAAAAAAAGGATTGTTTAAACATGTGAGCAACAGCACACATTCACGCTAGCATTATAGAAACGGGGTAAACAGGTAATTAAAAATAATCTCCCATTTTAATATTGATCATCAAGCTTTGTGTAATACCCATGTTTACAAATTATTATTTTTAAGCTTTTATTAGTTGACTACTGGAGTTCTTCATTGCATCATGTTGCTTTGGTTCTGGAGTGATATATATGACATATGGATGCCTTGTGGTCTAGTGGTAAGCATGTTCAACCACAGACATGAGGTCCCAGATTCGAATGCCAGACCAAAGAAATGTTATAGAGATTCTGCAATATCTAAGAGTAGTCCAATCTCAGGAAGTTAACAGTATTACACCCCTACATTACTTACAGTCTCGGAACGCACGTTAAGTCGTCAGTCCTGCGCCTGATTTTTCTCTGGTCATGTCAGTGTGTATCCATAGGCATAGAAGAATGAGAGATTGGAAAGTGGACTTGTATCTATCCAAACACTTGTTTGCTCTTTCCTTCGGAGAGTTTTGGCCTCTATAGAGACGCTGGGCTCAAAATTCAACAAGAACAATAACATCATACCTTAGTTCTAGAATAAAGAGTGTCTGCCTGCCGACGGATGCGGTGCGCGTGTTGGCTGAACAGCAAGACTGCGCTTTCGCTGAGATCCCAGGAGGGAGTGTTGCCAACGTAGGCTCGCATGCGCTTCACTGTCTCCAGACACGACGGGTGTTTCAACAGCATCAGAGGTTTCACGTCCAAATCTGCAATTATACACCATTGTAGGGAAAAAACAATAAACGAGATTTCATATATTGTGCTACTAATAAATGCGAACATATGTTTATTATTCTTTCATATAAAAGCTACTATGCCACTACCCCCTACATAAAATTTGTAATCTAGAGATTTTAACTCTAAGATTTTACTAAAAAAATATGGTTCATTGGATACCCACCTGTATCTGACATATACTTTGATTATTAATTAATAACTATTTTAATAATAATAATATTTAATAATAATAATATTTGTAGACTTTACACACCACGTTAGTCTAGCCCCGTGCTAAGTACCGGAAGGACTTGTGTTACGGGTACTAGACAACGGAAATATATTTAATATGTTTAATAAATTTAAGAAATTTTATATATTTAAGATTTTTATTATAGAAATACATATAATACATAGATAAACATCCATGACCAAGGCGGGATTCGAACCCGCGACCCCTGGCGCTATATGCTCAGCTTATCAGAGCCCTGTACCACTGCGCCAGCCTGGTCGTCAGTCGTCATATCACGATCTTATATACCATTTTAATGGTATATAAGATCGTGATATTACTTACACATAATAAGGATTTTATCATAAATAAATAAATATGACCTGGCGAGGTTAGGAAGTTCATTACGGTATAAGCCGAAACACACTTTATTTAATTTTATTATTCTAGTTAAAAGGTTTTGTTCGAGATTTATTTTAGTGTAAACATTCGTGTAAGTATATCGTTTGCAATAGATACAAGCGATGTAAAAGCGATTTTTTTTTCATACTTTATAGTTTTTCTCTATTCAAAAAAATTTATTGCACCTGCAAAACTTACCCATCAACTCATCAAGCAACTTCAAACAAAGTTCGGTGTCAGCTTTCTCCAGACACAAGCATGTTTTGATCTTTGCATCCAGCTCTATCAGTTTCATCTCAGTCTTCAGAAACTGTACTCGGGATTTCTTTTCTTCTGTAAAAAAATAAAATATTATATCACATTTAGGGTAGAGGGTGGTTTCTATCATTGATTCAGTAACAGGTACAATTGGGTCGGGCAGTACCGCACGATACCGGCGTAAAAATACAAATGTGCTGTCGCGCTTCGTGAGGTGTGTAGTGAAGCCATATAAGTGCGAAGTGGCTATAGAGAAGAGGAGGGTAGAAGGAAGGAGGGCAATTCATCTGTATAACCTCTATGCCGACGCCTGATTTCCTCCACAGGACGCCACGCGAAAATAATGCGGCTTCTATAATAAATGAACACTTACCTGTCTCGCGCTCCTTATCTAACGTAGCTTTCTCCTCTTCAGAGAGGTTGAGATCCATCACCACTTGAGACATTATTGAAGTGGGCGAAATTTGTCCTCTTTCTGAAATATCAAAAAGTATGTTTGTTTATTTGTTAGTAAGTAACTTCCGCCAGCAGCTTCGCCTGCATGGATTTCGGACTTCAAAATGGAGCTTCTCAATTCTTCCGAATGAAAGATTCACAGCTCCCACCCCGTAAGTGATAGCGTGATAATACATGTTGACACAACCTATTAGTAAAATTCATTAAAGCAAAATTTAAAGTAAATCCATGCAGTACTTTTTGAGTTTAGCCCGGACATATATCCAGACAAACAGACAATAATTCTAAAAACTATATTTTTGGCTTCGATATCGATTGTAGATCATGCCCTAATTTATTCTTTTAAAAATTATTGTGTTGACAGTTTTTGTTTTGCTACGATTTTATCATACGAATTGATACGGAGGAAAATTACTAATTATTCGGTACCAGACAACTGATGCTTATAAGCCACTGCACAAAGATTATTATTTATTAATTCGCATGACCCTTCCATCTCCCACGGACTTAACCTTGTGGTCTAGCAACGTATAACATCGGCGTGAGGGATGCGAACGTTATTCTTGTAAGTTGTTTGGGCATACTTTAACAAACCACTTGAAAACCGACACCCTAGCAATCTCTTTATGCCAATGTTAAGTGAGGGAGATCTACACTATATTTAAAAATTAGATAACGTGAATTATGACTTTCACATTTGTATTGGCCTGAACGTTTTATACATACACACTAATTGTCATTGTAAATTGTATAATATAAATTTTGGTTTATTGTTATATTAAAATAGTTTCGTCTATCTATATAAAAAGGCCAAAAGCGAAGCACCCATCGTACGCGCCAAAGTAAATTGTCTACAAAGACCGCCCCCCCAACAGATTGAAGATATTAATTGCTGCCTAAAAGTCGACACTAGACCACTAAATATTAATCTACAATAAAACTACAGCTTGTATTTCAAGACGTACCCAGTTGTGTCTTTAGAGTTATAGCGTTGACGGCGGACTGCTTGTCCCACTGTAATCTAGAAGCTTCGTTCTTGAAACTAGTTGGTCGCGACTGGAACAGCTTCACGCCAACGTATTCGCCGGTAGGCAGGTACGCGATCAGAATGTTCTCCCTGTCCGCATCTGGGGTCATTCCAATTGTTGCATAGTTATAATCTACTAACTCCCGCGTGAATTTCGGACTTCAAAAATCCCTATATTTTTTAACTTATTATGTTATTCTGATATGAAAGCTATATTACTGTAAAGTGTCATGAAAATCCGTTCAGTAGTTTTTGTGTGAAAGAGTAACAAACATTCTTACAAACTTTCGCTTTTTTAATATTAAGTAGTAGGATTTACAATAACAGTCAAAATGGCTTAGAAACTAAGGGTGGGCCACACTTGTGATATTGACCCTGGAAGACCAATGTACGTATAATTGGTTTACACGGGTACAATTCACGGGCCGCAAGAAAGACGTCGGCAAGACGCGGGTTGCCGACCGCTGGCTTAAACAATAATATAATAATGTTCTCATCATCATAGATATCTGAACGTAGTCTATATATATAAAACTCAAACGTGACATAGCCATCTATCAACGCACAGCCCAAACCACTGGACGGATCAAGCTGAAATTTGGCATCCAGGTAGATGTTACGACGTAGGCATCGGCTAAGGATTTTTAGAAATTCAACCCCTAAGGGGGTGAAATAGGGTGTTGAAGTTTATATGGATTTCTTAGAAATTAAACGCGGGTGAAACCGCGGGGCACTTCTAGTTATTATATAAAATTTAATAGTATAAAGTGGCAAATAAAGCACGAAGCATTTTGAAGAGTACTAACGCCCATAAACATCCGTTTAATTATTATGGAGTCGCGCTACCCCTCTCTTCCTTCACACGAAGAGGATAGAAAACTCCCAAAGAGCACGAAACGCAACGAAAATAGACCTATTTAATGCAATTCGATTCTCTAATATGATAATATTTAAAAACTATCATGAACTTCAATTTCAATGAAGGTAACACACGAGTAAAGCCACAGAACTAACAGCAAGTATTTTAAATTTCGATTCCGTGGAAAATAGAAAATCATCCTATTTTTTCGGGATAAAAGTTATCCTGTGTTAATCCAAGTTACTCTCTATGTGTGTGGCAAATTTCATGAAAATCGGTTCAGCAGTTTTTGCGTGAAGGAGTAACTAACAAACAAACATACAAACTTTCGCATTTATAATATTAGTAGGATGGTGTACCCATGTAACATGGATTTGCTTTATGTTTGTCGGAGGTAGCAGAACCTGAAAATTGATGATAATAAATGTACAAGATGTGGACCATTTTACAGTGGCGCTTTAACTACCGACCAATAAAATGATCGTCAAAATTTGGTAGTAGGTAGTAGTACCCGAGCAGTACGCTTAGACCAAAATATATATTTATTTTCTCTTAATTTTTTACTTTATTGGTATTGCAACGCTTTTCTTGTGCAGGTATTTCTACAATAACCATTTGTTGCAAAAACAGGTGCAAACGAGACTAGATTTAAAAAGTTGTTTGAATACAAAATAATATTTATTAATCCATTTCGATACATCAAATAAATTTAAACGGCAATTTGACATCCTTCCTTATTCTATTTTCATTGGGATAACATTCTATAATTTTCATTGCAGCATCTCGTTCATCCTTGTCCATTTCGTCATATCCTACGTCTTTTATATAATCAGAATAGTTTATATCAAATCCAATATCACCGAATTGCGTTGACATAGGAATATTCTTTCCCGCCTTTTTTATTTCGTTATGAAAGAGCTTTAAATATTCATCGCCAGTTGGTATATTATATACGATTTCTTTCATTTCTAATGGTAATGCCGAATTATTGAAACTTTGTACGTCCAGATTTTTATATGTTTTAGCTAACGCAACTACCGAGCAATTTGAATTATTTCTGGATAAATCATGAGTTACACTAGGGGGCGAATGGACCGACGTTTCGGAAGGCATTACACATTCTTCACCATACAAAGCATTTAAAGAACTGAGAATTATGTTTCCTGTGTGATTTTTTGGCACATGCCATGCGTTTTCTTGTTGAGAATAAAAATCATCACCTATATTTTCGAATGTTAAGTTTTCTGTGTCCTTTTTGAGCATGTCCCCTGCATTTTTTTGTTTTGAATAATTTTGAAAAATATTACGTACATTTTCTTCGATCACCGGTTTATCATTATGTAGGCTTATTAATTTATTTGTGTCTACTGTCCCTGCACTATGTATGTCTACATTTGCTGGAGTAGTTATTTTCGAGGCTCCGTTATCTGCAGTACCTTGTTTCTTTACTGGAGGCAAAAATTTCCTAACTTTTTTTTTATTTTTATTCATATTGGTTTTAAAAATATATTTGCAAGCAAGATCCCTGAATTACAAATGCAACAAGTTATTATACACATAAACTAAATTAATTATAGGTATCAAAGATTTTGGAATTAACAGTGCCTATTTATTAAAAAATAAAAATTATAGATTAAATTATTTATGTATAAAATATACAGGACTAATTTTAGTGTAATTGTAATCTAAAGAACATTTTAAGTAATTTAATACCTACTACTTTATTGAAATTAATTTTATTTTCGCGCTAATGCCGCTAAGCTAATTCACTAAATTTTATATTTTTAATGACTAAGGAATCATGTACCATACAGCCAGTTGTTTTTTTTTTATTCTTAGACGCGCATTTATGCCAATCAACTGATCTAAATGGTTTTATTCACAATTGTGTTTTCCAATTAAAAATATATTGCGAATTATTTCTACAATTACTTATTCATATTATTCATCATATTCATTCAAATAGATTCATGTGGCTCGTTTACCCAATTTCTATAAACAAAACTATGGATATCATTAAACTTTTATCAGTTTAATCAAGCTTGTTGTGTAAAACAAATGATGAGATCATCATTTTGTAATTGTGCATCGAAAGACCTTAGCATTCTTAATTTGCTATTATTATGTAGATACTCGAATTTCAGGTCATTTCAGAAATTTACTAATTGCATTGCATTAATGAAATGATTACAACAACATTTTATATATTTCTATAAAATCACCAAGGTTCGAAAATATCCGATATTTATTATAAATATCAAAATATCGAATATTTATGATATATATCCGAAATATATCAAGTTTGATCTATATCCATTTTGTATGAAAGTCATGTTGTTATCTTATGATTTGAAATGAAATGATTTAAAAAAAACTAAAATGTTTTTTAATGGTTTATTTATACTAAAAATCTTGAATTCTTACTTAAAATCGGACAAATTAAAACAAAATATAAAATTTTCTTCTAGATCAGGCAAATCAACTAAAAAAATTATATAATATATATATCTGTTGATATATATCCTTCGAACCCTGAAAATCACCCTTATGTTTATGTTTAGTGGAGTTCCTGGGGGTTTTTACCTCGGACTAGAGTTAAAGTGAATGAATTAATATGATCGATGTGGGATATTGTTTTTTAAACTATAAATTGCAATGTTTACCCATTATTTTTTTGTGCATTTCATTTTTTTTTTTTGGTTTTTTTTTAACAAATTATTATAAAAAAATATAATGTTTGTCCATATATTTTCACTTAAAACAGAATTTTTTATTTATTTATATGTTAAATCTTAGCCGAGAAGACATATAGGAACATTTTTCAAAGATACCTGTGTATGAAAATAGCAGTAGGGATCTGGAACAGGTAGAAAAACGTGGCGGAGAGAGCGGAGCGGCAGCTGCTATATACAATGGAATTTCTCGGCTAGTTTAATAATTATAAGTAAATGAAATGTACTCTATTGTGTACATTTAAAAAAATAAGGTGGTAGATACTTACGGCTATCGAAAAGAAAAAAAAAATTGTACAGAATCTGTTTATT
>LUGF01059898.1:30068-50808 GCA_001625245.1 Calycopis cecrops
ACATTTAAAAAAATAAGGTAATTACTTACGGCTATCGAAAAGAAAAAAAAATTGTACAGAATCTGTTTATTTAAATATATTATATTGTTGTCTACATCTACTTCATCTATCTGTAGTCTGGTGAAGTATTGTAACAACTATTTCCGCTGCACTGTAAACGTGCTACACTGTAGTATAAACCACTTTTTCGGCATCCACACACTCGTTTAAGGTTCTCAAATGCTGCATCAGTTGTTGGAGGCAGTGATAACAAAGGAACACTCGTATTTTTGACTGTTGCTTTTATGAAAGAATTGAACCTCAATGTATTTAAATCATGAGTTTTAGACGGAGCGCCTTATAAACTCAAAATACATGCTCATTTCAGTAAATTATAACAATCCGAATGATATTTTGTTGCAAGTGTCTATACCTAAGTCGGTTATATCAGAAATCCTTTTATGGATATCTCGATAATAATCAGTTTTCTGTACGGCTATAAATTTGTCATCACTGCCTCCAACAACTGATGCAGCATTTGAACGCCTTAAACGAGTGTACCTACAAATTCAGATATGGCTAGGAAATGACGTAGTTATTGAAAATTGGGGATGGAAGTATTCCAATAACATGTACATCCCAATAACAATTAATCAATTACCTGCTCCGGATAGTTTATTGCAAATGTTATTTTGTAGTTGCAAAAAGGGATGTGGAGCTGCGTGTGGATGCCGAAAAAGTGGTTTATACTACAGTGTAGCATGTTTACAGTGCAGCGGAAATAGTTGTTACAATACTTTACCAGACTACAGATAGATGAAGTAGATGTAGACAACAATGTAATATATTTAAATAAACAGATTCTGTTCTAATATTTTTTTTTTGCTTTTCATTAGTCGTAATTAATTTACCTTATTTTTTTAAATGTACACAATAGAGTACATTTCATTTACTTATAATTATTAAACTAGCCGAGAAATTCCATTGTATATAAGCAGCTGCCGCTCCGCTCTCACTCCACGTTTTTCTGCCTGTCAGAGATCCCTACTGCTATTTTCATACACAGGTATCTTTGAAAAATGTTCCTATATGTCTACTCGGGTAAGATTTAACATATAAATAAAAAAAAATGTTTTAAGTGAAAATATATGGTCAAACATTATATTTTTTTATAATAATTTGTTAAAAAAAATTTAAAAAAAAGAAATGGAAAGCACAAAAAAATATTGGGTAAACATTGCAATTTATAGTTTAAAAAACAATATCCCACATCGATCATATTAATCCATTCACTGTAACTCTATTCCGAGGTTTCACGGTTTTATATGCTCCAGGCACTCCACTAGTTATAATGTATCAAATGATTTAAATATGTAGGCTACTAATTTTCAAGGAATTTTATTAAATAGTCAGTTGTATAAATTAATAATTTAATACCTTTTTTACTGTAAATATTTCATAAAATAATAATAACTATTGCTCTAAATTATTGCTAGCTTCTTGCCTTTATTCGACTTTGTCTTATTTCATTGTTCCACCTAAATACAGTTAAAATAGAATTATACTTAATCCAAATATACTAATAATTTGTTGTTTTGTAATTTTACACTGGAAAATTCAGCACAAATTAAATAGGTTTGACACAATATACAATAAGTTTCAAGCATTACTTTTACGCCTAATTTTAAAATGAACAATTTTGAAGACATAACTGAGTAATACAACATTCATAAACATTATCTTCATCGCAACAATAATATCCATAACATTATTTTAACTTTGTATACTTCAATCGGTGCAGTAAAAACATTTAGACTGTAATATAGCAAATGATAAATTAATATCAAGCCTTACCTTGTGAAAATGGTTCTTTCAAGTCTTCTAGTTCTGACTGTAAAGAAATAAGATAGTTAAATCAGTATTTGTTAATCTCTGCCTTCGCCCTACAAGCGTGTAAATATATTATGTCGATATTTTGTGGTACTCTCAGATTTCTTGTGTTATATAATATCATGTGAATATGATTGAAAGCCTGGTCAAGTAATATGTAGTAATATCTTAGATCTATAAGGTATTCTTGTGGGAAAAAAAAATGCAGTGCTAGGGGGTGGTTGTCACTTGCCAAAGGCACTGCTGACTTTAAAAATATTAAATTACCCAGCGGGTAAAATTTAATATTTGGAGAAGAGGAGGGACGAAAACAAAATGTGTCTGCATAATAATTAAGCTTATGTCTATAGGTATAACAAAATTTTAATTCGGTATGTACTTTAATAAGAAACCTCTAGGAATGTTTATCATCTCATAAAACATGATGTAAGTATATAGAATAAGGATAACATACCTGCGGAACTGTGTTGAACTGCTTCAAGTTCTTGTCCTGAATCTCTTTTACCTCTTTCTTCTCTTTCTCTGGCACGGGGGAAGGTCCGCGACGTTTTTTAGGTGCAGGGGATGGCAGAGTTGAATTTTCCTCTGTATGTTCATCTAAATATCTGTAACATTATGAGCATTATCTGTATAGATTCATTAAAATCATATTTGTGACAGTAAAAGTACTTCTAGCAATAGCAGTAATTTTAGACTCATAGTTTATGTTATAATTTATAATGTACTATTTCATTGGCATGTATTTAATAATGTTAATAATGAGGAACAAATGAGCCAAATGTCCGGTAAGTAATAAGTTTCAATGGTGGCCAAGGCGTCGGAACGATTTTCGCATGTTTCTTTTCAACCAGCTTTCTATATAAGACAGGAACACAATTTTTGTAACTGGTTCCAGTTGGAAGTAAGTAGCATGGAATCGCCCATTTGGAAGTGATTGAAATGTATGTCTTGTCCAATAGTGGACAAATAAAGTAGATGATCTTTATTTAATATTCAGTCAGTATAAATAAAAATATTTGTTGATGAAATAAAAAATATTTGTATGTCAAAATCGCAAATAAATATTCGGACTTAAAATAAATATTTCGGCTGTGACAATAAATTAATATTTGGATCCAACATTGACAGTATAGCCAAATTTAAAACCACTGTTTTTTTGTTAAATCCAATTATGTATTTTAAAATTATAAACTAGAATATCTAATGTAATATAATAATATTATTCTTTATATTTCACATAACAACTGAATTTATTTGGGAATAAAATTTTACAAATTTATAGAAGACAATCTATAATATATTATTTTACTTGGATCAATGGAAATTACAAGACCCTTGCAATAGCTTTTACGTGAGCAAAGTTGTGGGCATAAGCTAGTTGAAATAGTTAAGTAGAATTTAAAAACTTTTACTTTAATCATAATAAGAAAATTGAATAAAATGGCTTGTAATTTTATCTACACAACTGACCTCTTTGGCCGTATCTTCCTTCCACTCCTGCTTATGATTTCCTCCTCTTTTTTATCCTCCTCCTTCATTTCTTCGCCCTCCTCTTTCTTGGCACGCCCGCGTGGTGTTTTAGGTTCCTTAGCTTTAGGAGTCTCTTTTACTGGCGTCTTGGAAACTATTTTGCGCGGCTTTTGCTGGAAAGTGTAAAAATAATAATATTATTAGGTCAAATAAATAAAAATAAGATCAAAGCAAAGACAATGGATACTAATTATAAATAATTCTGCCTTCGACTTTATGAATGTTTTAATAATTGACTTTTAAATTGAGAGCTTAATTAGAAAAAAAACGTACATAGAACACAAACAGCATATTAATGAAAACAAAATATGGGGCATAACAAAATAAACATAGACTTCATAGATCTGGGCTTCATTTGTTTTAATTTTTCAGAATTTTTCCTATTAATTTAGCATTAGCTAGACGAAATTTCACAATACAACATTGGGTAACTTCAATAGGAAAGTACTGTCATAAGACAGTATTCAGGTAGCTTATAATTCAAAATGAGGATAGACACATGTCCATCTACAGAATCACACTTAAACACATACAGGGGCTTATGTTAGTGCATGTTAATTTACAGAAGACATAGTAACAAATTTAAATGTACCTTTCCTTCGTCAATAACCAATGCGCCCGTGTCATCTGAATCCTCAATGCCAGCATTATGAGTTGTGTTCTAAAAACAACCATTCTTTCTTTTTAATTTGTCGAAAGGTAATAAATTTTTTCACATAGTCAAATCGATATGATTTGACATAATCTTTTGTGTTGTATCATATTAAATGAGATAGTAAATAAAGTGTACTGACATATTTTATAAAAAACCAATATTATCTCAGAAAACTTTTCAGAAAATTCTTTTCTTTTCAGAAAATAAATTTTTAGTGGTTTCCCTTGCGTAAAGTCGTTACATAATAGTAAAAAAAACTTTTTAACTAAACACTAACATAAAGGATAATAGCTATAAAAGCTAAAGCAAATAAATTTGTTTGACCCCTCGACAGAATTTTGCTACTCTCATAGTAAAAATCTTGGCTATGGACTTATTGCTATATGAACATATATCATAAAACAATGTATCTTGTAAGTTGTTTTATATTGTAAGAGTTCAATTATTTTCAAGAAACTAGTGATTCAATTTTAATTGAAACCAATTCTGTTATAATATGTGAAAGATGGATCATTACAATCTATCTGATGTTAATCAAACCAGTAATAACTACCTCCTCTGTCAGTGTCTCATCAACTGTAGTGTCGACAGCCATAGAGTCATCGGCCGTCTCGTTTGCAGAGTCATTCATGGTATTGTTAGCAGCTGCTTCTTCTGGAGCCTAAAACATAAAATGATTATTATTTCACTTATATCCTACGTACTGAATCAATATTTACAATTTATTATATCATCGTACTTGGCACTGGATCCATAGTTTCAAAATAGTAGGGAGGGGAGGTACCTATCGCTCACATACCTCCGCGAAATTAAAGCATGTTATATAATATGTTGTTGCATTCTGTACAATATGTGAGTAACTGGTGGCCTATAGGAGGGGAGGAGAAAAGTACGGCAACACATCTACGTAGAAATTGTATCTATCATAAGGCTCGCATTTCTTGTTTATCCCCTATACCAGCAGTCGGCAACCTTTTGACAGGCAAGAGCCAGCAAAATAAACTACACATGGGCCGCACTTGTGATATCAACCAATTTAATGTGGCCTCTCTCCCCAATAACTTATTTATAAGACATTCGCAGACCTCAAGTAGGACGTTTGCGGGTTGACGACTGCTGCCCTATACTATAAAGGTTTTCCTATTATTTCTTTTATGCTACTGACCAAATTTGTCATAAATATAAAATAAATTGATTGCCATAAAAATAGTTTACATCCTAAATAATTTGAAAACATTCTCTTAAGATTTTTCATGGATCAAACCACAAGCAATTATTATCTTCGCCACAAATGACAATTGTATAATGTCCTCAATTTCTATGGCCTTGGCCCTGTCATAACAAATGCAAAAATAATGAAATATGCCCTATCTGTTGGACACCTACATTACTTTAATAATGAAAATGAATAAAATATTATGCACTAATAAAATAACTATAGTGCATAATGAATATAAAAACTATGATATTGTCTAAGTTGGACCAAATTACACACATATGACAATTTTTGGCAAAAATGGTTCAGTTTCAGTGTCCCGACAAATACTGTAATTTAAGACTAGAGTCCACGCCATGACAAGCCTTCCTACTAAATTGGAACTAAATCTGATGGGTATGTCAAGTTAGTGGTTGTCAACAGTGTTTTCATCATGAGTGTCATGCGTATGCATGACAGGCAAATTTCAGAGTTCCAAATGTATTCATATTTGCTATATTAAGGGGCCAAATTTTCTTGTTGGTTTCGTTTATTATTTGACAAAATATATGATATATTGGCAAACCTCATACTTTATTCTTCGCAAAGAACTTGTGTAAATATAATGTATGATTAAAAATATTAGTTTCAATATGCAACTTTTAGTAACATTATGTTTCGAGACCACAGCGCCGCGGCTAACGGACTACAGTTTTGGTACAGTCTCTAACTAGTCTCGATAGACATTATCTTGTCATAACTGTAAAATTTGTTGTCATATTAATGAAAATGTAGTGGCATAACTATAATTAACCACGGTACCATAATATGAAAAGTTAAAATTGATTTTAAATATTTTCACAGCATAATATTTGGACCTGTTATAATAAATGCAAAAATGTAATTATTATCAGATTTGGTACAATTGTTATGAAGTTATGGGGCTTAGGGATCATTGATCAGTTTTACATCAGCATTTTTTGTAATTTTAAACCCCCTCCCCCCATTGTCAGCAAAAATGAGTGTAATGGACTTGAATTTGCAAAGAAATAAGGAAAGCAAGTACTCCACCACCCCTCTTCTGTGCTTACATAATACTTGAATGACCCCTGCATACATTTGAGTATTTCAAAGAAATGGATATTCAGGAATTTACCACTAAAGTGAGTCCAACAACTTGCTCCAGTGGAACATTATTAGCAAAGTCATGCTCAATCTGCTTAACACCATCATTGAAGTCACGTCTCTTCACAGTTTTTGTCAGGAACTTGTCCTTATTTTCGGCATAGTCAAATATCATGGTGGGTGGAAGATTGGCTCTGAAATGACGAATAATACAATGATAATAATATAAAAAGCATCAAAATATTTATGAGAGAAGGTACCGTTACTGCATTGTAAATTGGTCACCTCTTCCTTACTCAACTTGTGACAAGAGGCGATGGAATATGCTCTCACATTGGCGAAGAAGTAAAGTGAGGCCAACATTTCTGCATAACTTTTATTTGTTTATATGTATATATATCAGTACTCAGCAGTTATTAAAACAACTTTAAACTAAATCAGCATTAACTCTTTCTCTTGAACTCTATTTTTTGTATTATTTTAATAGAGCAAATTAGGAACTAGACAACGACATTGTAATTAAAACTTGATAAAATCAAATCAAGGTTCTTTGGCCTACCTTTTGAAAGGGGTTAACTAAATGTTAATCACTATGTTGACATTGAATTGTTGCTATTAATTCATGTTTTTTTTTCTTTGACTTGTTATGAGACCGGAATACACTAAAGTAGTAGATAATTGTTAAGTTTTTTCTAATAAACAAGTCATATATCATCTCATCAAAAACTCATTAATTGAATAATTGACGATATCCATTATACTCTTGATTTAATGCTTTGCAGTAAATCTTAAAATACTCACGTTTCTCCTGTTCCATAAAAGTACACAAAGTACTTTTTCCCATTTAATCTTTGTACCTGTATAAAGACAAAATGCATTGCACATATAAAAATGATATGGAAAATGGTAATTTATTAAAATTGTAAAAAAAAATATCTGACTGAGCCGAGTCAGATATTCTTTTTTTAACAAATATTTACAATATTAAAGTACAGTAAGTTTACACGGAACTCATAAAAAATATTTTTATCAACATTGTTCATTTTTACATGTGAACAACTAGACATAGCATAGTTTTAATCAATTCCAAGATGATGTTAGAAGAACAACAAATCATATTTCTTTGTCCTAGTGTATATAATATTTATTTTCACTTCAAAGTGGAAAACGAATGGTAAATACTAGTAAAAACATATTTTGTATTATGTATTAAAAAATTTAATTTTAAAAATGACGAATCATGCTACAATTCATAAGATAAAGAAATAGAAGAATACATAATGTGCGTATGTTATTATATGAGAATTATATGCCTACCCAACAATTATCGGTTGTTTATCATTAAACAAATAAACAAAAACAACATTTTTGATTGTCATAAATGCATTGAAGATTTAATTTGTTATGATTATTTGTCTAATGAGAAAAATTAGGCGACGCTACTAAAATGTTTGCGAGCATAGAGGCGTCACTCAAAATGTCTTCCCGCGCTCATGTAATCATATACGTTTTTACACATTTTAATATGGAATTAAATTATTTTATATGGTTTTCTGTACTCACCCGCGCTGGCCATGCTGGATAGCCTTTTACTTTAGCAAAAATGAAGTCACCGGATTTATATTCTTTGACTTTTTTACCCATTTTCAATTCTATTTGGTGATCAGAATATGTATTCGAAGATTTCACTTAATCACCGCTGTGATTCGAACACTGAAAGTACCAAATTGGTCGATTTAATATTAAACTTTAAAATACATTTTAAAACTATTATTATACACAATCTTCTCGTAAATAAATTTATAAGACGCTAATGATACGAAATAACCTTAAAATTCTTACCGCGGAAACAAAACGACGGTAGAGAAAAGAGCAGGGTTACCATAATTTAATAAAAATGTTTGAAAAAACTTATTTTCTTTTTCTACAAATGGCGGCAAATGTAGAATTATCTAATCACTATAAAACCATTTTACAGATAAACGTTGTATAAATACAGAGTTTTTTTCTTGTCGTCTTAGATGGAGTCTGAACTACAATATGGTGAGATTAGTCACATCATCGACAGCATTAGAGCTTATGCTCTAAAACGGCAGTACTTATCATATTTATTTAACTAGCTGCTGCCCGCGACTTCGTTTGCGTAGCGTAGTTCTATTGTAGATGATTTATTATTGTTTCCTTGCAGCGTGCCAAAATTCCGTCGTTACTAGCAATTTAAAGTATTTCTTTATATACGACATTGGTTGGTTTTCCTTTTGAGATCAATATTATAAGGCCTGTAGCGCCAGTGACCCGCGGTCGTGGGAATAATAATCTGTTCTTAGGGCCGCTTCAGCACCTTTCAACGTTTGTCCCTGTGACTTACATATCGTCATTGTGAAGCAAGTAGCCACAGGTAATTGCGTGGGCTTGAGCACCATATAAAGATTCACCAGTCCCATATTCATAAAATCATAATAGCACAGAAAGTTTCTTTCAAACTTTCAAATTCGTCGGGTAATGTATAATTACTGAATTACCCAGTAGAATGCGCGATGTTCCCTCATACATACTCTATACTCCCTATCTATACACAACAAAAAGTTTAATTCGAATCAGTTCAGTTGGGGCCGAAAAACTAGTTGAGAATGTTAAAATAGTATTAGAACACTTTGAATGTTTTTTAATTTTTTATGTCTATATGTCTGTTTGTCCAAGCTTATCTTCAAAACTGCATATTGACAAAACTACACACCCCTCAAATTTAGTTTTCATTATTTTGCAAAAAAAATAAAAAATCAACTTCTGGAACTAGGGTACTTCTGGCTTGACTACACGGGTCTTGTAGAGTGCGAGTCCAGGGTGACCTGGACTTGAGACCTTGGACTTGCCGATGTAAACAAGTCATCCCGTCACTACCCATAAACTACGTTCAGAGTTACCAAGGTACCACGAACATTTGTATAATGAAAGTGCCTTTAAATTTATTTTAAGATTTTGCATTAATACTTAATATATAATTTTTTGTCCTATTTGTATTTACATATGTGAAACTAAGTATGTCAAAGATTTGAAAAAGCGGATCGCCTTTTACAAAAACATACTGCACAATTAACCATTTTTCGGGAGCTCTTACTCACGACAGGTATACGAAATAGTGGACAGTCGAACCAATTGTATTAAACGTGTATAGCCATATTATGGCCAATGTACTTCGGCAGAGGGGAACGCCCAGCTTTGCCGACTCCATAGGTTATATTTTGCTCTAAGGCCCACAAGCATCAATTTTCAAACTTTATTTATAACAATTCCAGAGTTGTGCCATTATTTTTATTCTCATATTCAAAATGTGCAGTTTTAGGCCAATAGCCCTTGTATTTTTATTCTAAGATATCATTACTTGAGCGGCCAGGACAGGGTAGGTGAAATTTAGTGCTATCAAAACATGATGACAATGACATATTGACATATTATGTCGTAATTATAATACGTATTGCCATAGAAAATAAGGATATGCGTAAATTCAGCACAGGGGACCGTACACAAAACATAGAGGCAGCACTTTCGTCGCCCTAGTGATCATTTTAGGAATCAAGTGTTAGCAAAACACTAAGCAAAATACAATGAAATGTTGACATATCTCATATCATACGTACAAACGAAAATTTGCTTGCATTCAGTTCATACTTCAGCCACTAGTTGGCGTGGCAGTCTAGAAGCTTGATCCCCATTCATAATCAAGGCGTTTTCCATTAGTGTAACCGGGACATAAAAAAGAATTCAAATATCCAATTTACAAGAATTGGCACATGCGAACATCGAACTGGCAACTTTGCTACCGCGGTCGTGTCAGATGAATGATGAATGCTTTGGGCGAGCATTTTCGCGTACAATAATTGATTATTTCTAATTAAATTATTGTGAATCATATTGTTGGCGATGCAAGTGTTAAGTGAGCCATGCGTTTGAATATTGTGCTGTTGATTATTGAAGTGACTTCAAAATAGGGGGTGTATTAGACAAATAAAAATGGCTTCGGGAGATACTGATCATATAGAAGTGATGGATAGTTCAATTGTTAAAAAGGCTGAAATAGGGATAGAGCAGTCGGTGCTAGAAGAAGACGGTACGTTTGTCTCGGAATACCTCTATTTTTAAATACACTAATTCATTTTGGTAACAATTACCGACCTAATTACACGATTCTTATCTCAGTATTTGTGTCTTTACAGATCACGACAGAGTTTCTATAACAGAGAGAAATGCACCTTACGACGTAAGTTATTCGCAATATTTATACATTATATTTTCATTCACACCCGACATGGTATCGAGAGAAAGTTCACTTGCTGAATCCCCTTACGTATTTGTATGTGGGGCTATAATGATGTGAAAAAATTTCTAAACAAAAATCTTTACATATAAGCTAGAACAAAACACTAGTTATAGTTATAGAATTAATATTAAGAGGCACAAATTTGGTGTATTCAAAGTGAAGATAAAAAAATGATTCATCACATGATTGTTGATTGATGATGATGATGATGATGAGCTTTATTTTATGTGATAATTATTTTACTCAAACAAAGATGGCCAAAGAGTTTTATTATAAATATTTTAAAAATATGAATGGATTTTTAAAATAATAATTTATGATTGACTATGACTAAAAACAATTATTTAATTTTTTTACTCATACTTAAAATAACTGAATAAATAATCTGTTTTATTTCTTATTATTAATAAAGGGAATATAATATTATAATGATAATATTGGGTTACCTTAATATAAAATACTTAACACCTAAATTGTTTTAAAAAAATAATAAACAAGTTTTATATATTTTAAGAGTTGTCCGTCTTGTTATAAGTTATTTTTCATGAGTATGTTACTAGTTTGAAGGTCAGCAGATTACAGAAAAAGCAAGCAGTCTTAAAAAAGGCATATAAAGTTATGAATATATTACCATGTTGTCCTACTTCTTATAAATTTTAATAAATGTTGTGTGTATATTATATATATATATATTTACTCTTTTGTTTAAAAACTACTGAACAATTTGTATACAATTTTATAAATATTAATAATATATGATAAATAATATAAAAAAATATTATCAGAAAAATGGAATGGTATTATTGGGATAGTTTTTTTGGCAAGATATGACTAGTTATTATATAATAGTCTTGTATACAACACACAAGTTTCTTCATTGTCCATTCGGTATTGCTATTGAACTGGTTAATAAGTTGAAATGTCCAAGAATATGTATAATATTTTTTAACTTATTTTCACTGATTCAGTTATCAACATTTACCTTCATACATATCTAATATTCTTAGGTTGATGCAAGATTATGAATATAATCTGTAAGTATAAAGGCTACATAATTATGAACAAAGATATTGTTATGCATTTTTTAATAACAATATTGATTATTATATATCTGTTGTTTGTATTTCTTTGTATTCCTGAATTGGTTTGTTGTTTGCAACAGTAGACATATTCAATAACATTATCATTTTACTCATTAAAGAAAATCTCAAAGAATATTAAAGCTAATTTCTATAAACATAGATAATATTATAATAATAAGCATAGATAGTATTATAATACAGAAGTAAAGTATGCTGTTAGTATACACATAAATAGAGCAATATGTCTTGACCGACACTAACGTGAATGATTATCACACACCCAAAACTAGTGGGTTGGTAAAAATAAAATTTAGGATTAAGTGCTTCCAACATTTTAACAAATATTCTTTAGAAAAAGTTTTTCAATTCTAATCACAAATACACACTACATATTCTATGGAGCAAGTGCATGCGGAGACACATAGACACTCTATAATCAATACGGTTATTCTCCTGTATCAATGGGAACATAGTCTGACATGATCATAAAGACATAAGATGAAGGACTGAGAACTTAATGTGCGAGGCATGGTAGCAAAACAATGCCAAATTTACAATTTCTTTTATTTGTATCTGATAAAAGATAGGTAGTATTTAAACAAATGACTGTAAATTAAAGTTTTAAGTGTCAAAAATAATTAATTTAGCGTATAAAATTATATAATATACTAAGTGAGCGACAGACTGCAAGCGACGAGAAATGATCAGAACAGAACAAACATTAATTTTAGCTACTTAAATACAAAATGAGATACTTTATAATATTTGGGGGAACTAATATTTGATTGAGTGACAACATTACGTCTTGCATTTTTTTCAATATTTGCTAAATTATTTATTTATACTGAGCTGCATTTTATCTTAAATGAAGTGTTTTAAATATAAAAACTTTTTTTAAATTACAATATTTTCTTATGAAATAATTATTTAAAAAAAATTAATAAGGTGCCACTGCCATGCTGCATCATGCATGCATGCCATGTAACCGAATTGTGCCTGCACGATTGGGGAGATACCTCTCACTTACATGATACCGGCGTAAAGCCACAGTGATGCTGTCATGTTTTGTGCAGTGTAAGTGTAAGTAGCAGGTGGTCCATGCAGGTTGGGGAGAAAGAAGGGCTGAGCATCTGTATAGCTTCTATGCGGATGTCTATGGGGGTCGGTAGTCATGAAAATGGCTCCGAATGCTCATTTGCTCCCTTATACTATATAAAAGAAATTACCAGCCAAGAAATGTAATTATTTAACGATAGATATATAATTAAATGAAATGATGTATTCTGAAAAGCAATTTGGTTTTTGTTATATCAAAGCCTTGTTTTCTTTTTTGCCCAATGGGAATCATTTTTGCTTCCTCGGGTTCCTAGTGTTGTAAGTTTTAGCCAAACTGCTAGACCCTAAACGTATTTGCATATTATATATTTAATGAAATATTCTGGACAGTCGCACAAGTCACTTCTCCTGTCAGAATCTGGCAGTATTATAACCCATATATACATTGAAAGTATAAATAGAATACTTAAATAGAATATCAGTAATTAAGTTATAAAGCAGCTCACAAAACTTTGCATAAAGAAAATTTGTAGTCGCTCACTTAGTAAAATTTAGTCACCTCTCAGCTAGATTTTTAATATCTGCAATGGAATCATCTCAACACTCCTTTTGTAAGCTTGTTCTGAATTTTGTTATTTACTAATATTTGTTCGTATTCGTTTATTTTTCGCTTATATACTTTCATACCTCTCAAGTTATTAAAACAGTATCTTATCATCAATTGCTAATTTTTTATTCCCTCGTTTTATTATTCCCCATAAAAGATCAATTAGTTCCGCGTCTCGGGACTCAAACCGGATCTCTCTAAACCTCATCTATAGTTGAACATTTTAACTACTACATTAAAAGGCAGTCACTGGGAGTACTAAATAATCAATGTGCAAAAGGCTTGACCAATGACACATACAATATCAAAGGCACAATATAATATTAAAACCCAATTGTATAAACAATATGGTTTGGTTTTACTTACTGAAATTAGTATATATATGTATATGTATTATTGAATGATACATCATAAGGAAGATATTTGAATTTATTATGTCATGAACTATATATGATCATTTAGTCAAATAATGTAGTTTCGAGTGATTAGCTGGTAAGCATTATTTCTATCAATCATTCACATTTCAAGGATCTTTTAAAATTCATTTTAAATATTTAGGCTTTAATTAAATATTCCATATTCACCTAGACTTCTGTATGGCTTATTTTGAAATAATATTATTGCTTATTTTAATAATCTTAATTGCTATGCAATATAAAGTCATAAATTATACCAAACCACTGATTACCAATTAATAGTTTACACATTTTTTTGTCTCTTATCTCTTCTGACTCAAGATTGATGTTTGTGAAGGTACACATAATTATTTTTTTACACAGTTTTATTTAGAAACTATAGACACGAGGGGTTTGGGGCTCATAATGTTGCATTCTGTCTTGTAGTTATATAGTAGTAGTAGTTACATAGTTAGATATATAGGTAGAAAGACTAATTATAAACCACAGGTCAACAAAATACTGTTTACAGTAAAACTTTTTTTACCCTTCATGCATTATTATTAAGTAAATTTTGCACAGGAAAATGTGTAAATTATATCAAATTTAAACTTGTGCTTGTGATTAGAGCTTGTCCTGTGACCTTGTGACTTATCAGTAAATGTATGAATAGAGAATTAAATGAATAAATTGTTTTCTTATTTGTTATTTTGAGGTCTTAAAAGCCAGTGATGGTTTCAAATTATGTGCTCTAGAATAAGTTTAATTATTAATGGTGTAAGTTGTCAAAAATCTCATTTGAGTGCCTACATTTATTTTGTACCTTTTGATTGCTTTGACTTACAAGACTCGTAGATTCCACGGGAACATTTTTTCATTATAAAAACTATACTATGTGTTAATCCAAGTTATCGTCTATGAGTGTGCCAAATTTCATGAAAATCGATTCTGCTGAATCGATTTTCATGAAATTTGGCACACTCATAGACGATAACTTGGATTAACACATAGGATAGTTTTTTGCGTGAAGAAGTAACTAACAAAAAACTTTCGCATTTATAATATTAATAGGATAGGATAATGAATAGGTGCTTAATATTGATTATTATTGTGCCTCAAGAGATTATAGATTTCCGTGTTTGACATGAAATTCAGCTTAATCCTTCCATGTGTTTCTAAGAAAAAGGACAAACAGAAGTACCTATGTAATATTATGGCTCCGTTTTTCCTTTTGAGATATAGAACTTAAAAAATGTGATATTTGTATGTTGATACTAACTTTGAATATTATGTTTGGGCTAGACAATAAGACTAACCAACTGAATAAAGCAACTGAGATGGATAAGAAATCGAAATCGATAATAATCGATTTTAGACAACTTGATCTCTAAGTAAACATATTCCAATAAAACCTTTACTGTTCTAAAATGAACTAACCACATTATTTAATTTTGGGCTCAATTCACACCAAAAGCGCGGCGAAGCGCAGCGAAACCAAGCGCACTTTCAGTGTCATGTAAATTTAAACTTTATTTTCATTAATGTAGTACTTATTATCGAATTCTCGCGACTTCAGCGCGGATTCCAGCGCATTCTCGCGCAGTCGCGGGAATCCGCGCGATTGGTTCGAGTTTCTCCTGCGATAATAAGTATTATAGTAATTATTATAAAGTTGAAATTCATAAGACACATAAACTGCGCTTCGCTTCGCTGCGCTTCGCCTCGCTTTTGGTGTGAATTGTTACCCTAAAGGGCCCTCATGATATTTACAATATGTATCTAGGGGCACAGCATTGCCGACAAGTCGAGCGCGAAGCAAACACTGCCATACCATCTTTTATTGTAACCATTTCGCCGCATTTAGGCCCCTATTTGAGAACCTCTAGATAAGACCAGAAGGCAGAATTTTTGACGTGATAACGTCTTATAAATCGATAGAGCAGGCTGTTCCAAAAAATTTGACAACATGCGGCGTTACCTAGTTGTCAAATGTACATGTGTCATGTTGAATTGTATGTTTTAGGATTATTTGCAAAATAAAGGAACAAAAAATTTAAATTGGACCAGTTACATGTTCCCACGGTCAAACTTTAGATCCGAGGCTTTTGGTCACATCTAATGAAACCACGGTATAGTATTTGTATGAACACCCCAACCAAAAAGTATTGTGTAAGCGATAGCGCGATGTAGCAATCGTTATAACGCCATCTGTTATGCATTACACGAACTATATATCTGCTATGAACGAACAAATAGATTTGTGCAAGCTATAGCGCGATGTAGGATACGTGATAACGCCATCTGTTATGCATTAGACGAACTATATATCTGCTATACAAATAACTTGCAATCTAACATACCATTTCCAATTACCTCTTTCTCTATATACATACAAATCTATTAAACAAATGAAATTAAAATTTTCTTTTGAAAAATGCTACCATTCCATCAGTATTTTCTTAAGACGTTGTCACGTTCAACTATCGTCAGTAAATCGACTTTACAGACAACCGATGTTTTTTGTTATCCAGTAAACTATAGTCACGTACTTAAAATTAAAAATTTCTGAAGTCTGTAGGTCATTTAGTTCCGAAGTTAAGCGAAAGCAGTTTCGCATTATGGCACGCACTCACTCATGATCATCATAATAGAACTAGTACTTCCCATAAACTCAGAGGGCTGAAATTTAGTACAGAGTTAGGGTTTAATGGCCACATAAAGGGGAAACTATAAAAACTAGGATAATCGCAATAAATTTTTTTTACGAATGTATGCGTGTGTGTTAGTGTGTGTGTATGTGATTCTGTGGTTTCTTTATATTGTCCGTGTATTGAGTCTCAATATTTACTGGATAAGACTTAGACTCAACATTCCTCGCACGTTAGTGGGTACAAGTCAAAGGCCAAGTCACACAGCATTAACTATAATAATAAAGAAATCGCAGTAAGGAACCTTAGACTTGGCACGACTTTGTCTAGATATCATTACTTTTTAGAGATAAACAAGCAGCTCCAACGGGACTTGGCTAGTTTTTTTACAGAATATTTTTGGTGGGATCAAACTTTACCTAAGTGCCCTATGAGAAGTAACTATAGGTACTACCCCTAGTGATCCCTTGACCAGATTAGCAAGGCCTTACATGTGTATGGTACACTGCAGAATAGACAAGAGTGGTAAAGACAATGCAGTCAGGATCCTCATTCAGGGATCTAAGAAGTGGGCACCTATGGCAATGATCAGTTGGTATTGCATAGTTGGTCAACAGGGCGTAACACTGCTACCTATATCTATAAAGCCAATTGAATTTCTTGCTTTAAGAAAACTTGTTTCATTTTGCCAAAGGTTCAAGGCAAGTCACTCGTCAGTTGCGAATTTAATTAAAGTACCTTAGTAGTTGAAGGTTTGTAATAATTCTTATTGAAACGTCAAAAATTCAAGCAAACAGCAAAAGTTATCAAGTACTGGTTGAAAAACAAAAAAAAAACGTGACAAAAAATCTATAAAGTTGATGATAATTTTAACTAATATATACAATAATTACTACAACATTCGTATTAGGCAAGACAATAACCAGTTTCCCAAGATTATTATTAAAATAGTTATACAAGTTCACACAGTACAGAGCAAAGTTCAGAACTTTGTTTTCAGTGTTTACTATGTTGGTTTTATGTAATAAGTATGTACATAGATTTTTACAAAGTAATATATTAAAAACGCTGTAAATTCACGTATGGTACGGGTTGTGAATTCTAAAAGACGTTTTCCAGCCGGCCAGACTTCTTCTCCTTGGGGCCTGTCCGGCTGCCTTTAAATAGTCCCTACTACGACGTCGGAACAGTTCAGGTTTCCATCCTATCCCCTGACCTCAATACTCCAAAGCAGCATGCTACGTCAGTCGTTCGCCGTCGCCGTCTGCTGATTCAGAAGGACGGGTGGAGGACCTCCCAGCTGAGCTGCTCTTAGTCTGACCTCTCCCCCCATGCCTGTCCGGTATGGGTAGCCCTGTCCGACATAGCCTTGAGGATCAAAGGCACGCAAGCCCCCCCACCTCAACAAGATGGCAGCTTTGTCAGTGATACCTAGAGGAGTTTTGTAAATTACAACTGCTTCACTTATAAGGATCTGAAGATCTGAAAATGGATAACCGGCGAGGGTTCAAATATATACTATAAATCCATACACATACACACATTCATTCCGGCTCTCCCCGTTCTAGGCATAAAAGCCCCCAACGCTCTCTTAATTAGGCTGCGCGTGTGTTCTTTCGATACAGCCTCATTATTTTTCCTTTTCATTTTTCCACATCTCTTGTTTTAAATCGAAAGAGCCCTTAGGCCGATTTCGATAAGACTAAATCCGAAGGGGACGTTTCATTTCTGGCCCGCATGATTTTTTTTTGTTTGTTTGTATCTAATAGACAAATTAATACGGCTGAATCGATTTTGACCATTCTTCCACTAATCGAAAGCTACCGTATCAGAAAGTAACATAGGGTACCTATATTGGATTACGAATGATAAATTTTTATTTCTGGCGCCCAACGAAGTGAGCACGCGTCTACTAGTCTAAAGCATCGATGAAAATGCGAGTAACAAACAAAAAATACTAACACATTTTAATTTGTTGAATCGTACAAAGAACCATGTAATGCCATACTGAACACAAATTTTGTAGCCACATTGTATGAAAAATGACAAATGACAGGCCTGAGACTGAGCTTTCTTTACTACTGGGTTGCTATTATAGACTTCTTTCCTGTACCTTATATAAAAAAACGAAGCAATTTTATCTTAAAATTTATTTGATGTTTTTAATGTGAGCAGGCCTAGAGCCCTTACAAAAACGAATCATCTCCTTTTCATACATACGCACTACTGTCTCTTATTTACTAAATTTATACTATGTTGTCGATTCCAGTTATTGCTCTCAAAGTATAATTTACAATTCTATCTGTAGTTTGTGAGTGAAAGAATAATAAATGACGGCTATTCTGGCGCGTTCCGTGCGGATTGTCAGTTTCCCACCGGCAACATTTTTTTGGAGAAGAAGAAAGGTGGGCAAACACGCACAGTAATTATGCGGATTTGTATTGGCGTTGGTAGTCATTAAAAGGTCTCGACTCCTCGTTTGCCTGCTTACACTATACCTACAAGCCTACCAGTGTCTACTTCGTTGGGAGTCTAAAATAAATATTGTCGGACTATCGGATTAAAATATAGAATGTTTAAAATGGGCCCTGCAGTTTTGGGGCCTGTTTGATTTTTTTATGGTATACGGGGGCAAACGAGTAGTCGGAGCCATTTTCATGACTACCGACGCCCATAGACAATCCATATGCAGATGCGCTGCCCTCCTGTCTCCTCCCACTTTCTTGGGCCACCGGCTACTTACACAATATCGATACAAATTACAAACAAACAAAGAAATCATTACTCTTTACAATATTATAATACCTATAGAAAACAATTCTTACAAACATTCGCATTTATAATATTCTCAGTAGGAAAGGATAAATAGTAGCTGTAGTATGCAACAATGCGGTCTGGCCGGCAGCCAGGAAGTAGCAACCCTTAAGTACGTGTAAAGACGGTATGAATCATTGTGTTAACACAAAAACCCGCCTAGTCGTAGTAAGTATATTTTGGTCTTTCCGATGATTATTTTGTTAATTCGGTTGTTTTAGAGTCTTTTAATTAAATTGTATAGGAGGGCAAACGAGGAGTAGAAGAAAGTCGAAGCCTTATGTCTACCGAGGACGACAAACATCTGTATAAAGGCATAGAGGTCTCCGGACCTCCATGGATCATTTTACTGCGGTATCGTATGAGGGCGAGGTCCCCGGCCGCGCCAGCCTTAGGGGGCAATGCAATGCCTCTTATAGGAATGTTTATACATTTCATCAAAATGTTTTTGTTCAAAATTTAAAAAAATTGCTTTTTGAACGTCAAAAAATTACATCTACCACTGGTTCAACCCTAGCCCTGCCCTGAGAAGAACCAGCGAAACAAACTCATCTATCTATCTATTCGTTACGCGTATAGATAACATGATCTTGCGCCAGTTGAGAGTTAAGTACTACGCAGAAAAACATGACTATTTGGCCCATGAAGGGGGGTAGGAGGAAGGGGGGCGACGCATCTGTACAACCTTATGACAATGACTGACTGCCTGTTTTCTCTCTTATACTATAAAAATATTTAGCAAAAGGGTCGAATTAATTAATAAAAACACAAATTTATGCTAAATTACGTTAAACTGCTGGCCAAAAAGCATCTACAAATACGTTCAGGTGATCGGGAAAGGGCTCTTTCCGAGTTATAAGCTTCAATCTGTCTATCCACTGCTAGACACGTTGCTTGCAACGCCACGATGGCCGATCCCCTGCCACTTCCATCCCGGACATACTACGCACCATGTGTTTTACGTGTTATAAATACAATGTATACATATACGCAGTAGGATGGCGCGTGCAAATCAAGAAGTTATTTACATCGGCGCCAACCTCCAATTGATGTGTTGAGAGTTGAAGTGAATTGATGCACGAGCCGAATGTTGACCCCTTGTTTTGTGTCTGTGGACGTGTGAACTTGTGGGCTGAACTGACTAAGGCTAAAAGGCTAAATGTTCATCAGGGACACTTCTACTCGGTCGATATTAGAAATAGAAATAGAAAAACTTTATTTCGCAATTCTAACACAGCTTTTTTCTCTACGTAACCTACACATAAATACAATAACTATTGGTCAACAAACACATACAGATATACTATTTATTAATTTTACAGATAAAAAAAAGGAGGAATTTTTAATTGCACCTCTATTTAAAATTTAAGCAAACAACAATTATGCACTAATAATGTACCAGCATATCAAAATAAATGACTGTTTATCAAATTAAATAATTGTATA
>LUGF01059898.1:89601-116290 GCA_001625245.1 Calycopis cecrops
CCAAAACATAACAGAGCCTCCACCGTAAGGCGTTATTTCTTCAAAGCAGACCTCTGCATAACGCTCCCCTGGTCTTCGCAGCACTCGCCGACGTCGATCTTCACCATAAAGTGATAGCCTGGCTTCATCAGAGAACAATACCCTATCCCAATCCTCTTGAGTCCATGATACACAATTTTGAGCAAAGTGAAGTCTGGCAACACGGTGCTCACGGAGTAATTTGGGACCGCGGGCGGGGCGACGACTGTGTAAGTTGGCAGCGAGAAGCCTCCTCCTGACCGTCCATAGACTAACTTGCACATTTCTTACGTCTTCAAGGTTGTTCTTGAGGTCCGAATACGAAGATTTGCGATTTCTCAAAGCTTGACTCACCAGAAAACGATCATCTCTTGGTTCAGTGGATGGTTTTCTTCCAGATCCAGGCCTTCTTTTCATGGAACCCGTCTCTTGATAACGCTGCCAGGTTCTTTGGACTGTTGAACGACTTACATTTAGCCTTTGAGCCACATAACATTGCCTACAGCCCTCTTCAAGTAAAGCAATAATTTTGCTGGCTCTTACAATTTTATCTGCCATCATCCAGACCACTAAGCATTAAAAACAATAATTTTAAATGTCTCTATAAGCAGCTAATTCAACGAAACCAATAAAAATAGCCTAAAACTTATTCAAAGACAACAGCAACTTTCGTTGATTCCCGCCAGAATTTGTACAAAAAATTGGTATTCTTTTTAAAATAAGATCAGTCAAAAATTTGAATTTCGAATGTACATTTTTGGCATCACGACACATTTACGACCGGCCAGTAATATATTAAGAAGACTTAAATCCTTTTTTGTATCATATTGTTTTCAGGAAAGAAAAAAATCAAAACCGCCCGTTTTTTTTGCAAAAGAGTGTATTTAAATTGTCAATTTCAGGATACGGTTTCGGTGCACAGGCCTAGTTTTTACGCTCAAAGATTCCTGGACTTCATGGGAAAAACTGTGTTTAAGAAAATACCTTCGTGTAAGTACGCTTGGATAATTTACCGTAATAAAATATGTCGAATATATTTAAGTTCATACAGGGAATATGTATCTCAAATAAGACGTATTGTGTGCGACAAAGAATATGTGAAATAAGTGACTATCTTTACTTAGGGTTGATAAAACCTCTCTCTCTCTCTCTCTTCTAAATGATACTATCAAATCTTATAAAAAATGTATGATTATCCATGAATATCATTATATCTATTTACATATTTCTGCAGTTTTTTAAACTTGAAACTAAATATGTAGTCTTATCTTTACTTTCTTTCTTTTCTTATTTTCATCAACGCTCATTGCTGTCATTATATTATTTAATATATCTATACCCGTTGGCTATCCCCGCAAAAACATATCTATGTATTATGGATAAGCAATATTGGCTAATCGACGATACGTATGAACGAATTAGTAAAAATAAATGTTATTTAATTATTTTGAATTACATGAGTACGGTATTTTACGTTGGGTATTATTTTAACATTATCTTGATAATACATCGGTATTGGATTTACATTATCCATATACATATAATATGTATATTCAAATAAAATTTATTTCCAAAATTTGCTATCATATTAGTAAAAATTTTAACAATCTCCGAACATTTAAATCGTTTTTGCATAAAGCTACAGAATTTAACAGCTTCAGAAAATATTGCCAAAACCTTTTTCGAAAAGCAATTCACTAATTGGCTAAGAAAATGTATGTTGAGATAAGCTAGTATAGAAATGCTAATACTAACACTTTACAAAAAATACTTTTTATATAGTACTTTTTAAGTGTATTGAATAATTATATAAGTAATATATAAGATGAAAATGAGTTTAAATGAGCAATGATTAATGATGAATATACTAAATTGTTAATTAGTGGACCTACCGGAGATCAAAGGGAACCACCGCAAGTTCAGAACGTTGGTCACGAGTTACATAGGTATTGTAGGGCACCTAAAGTATGTTGTGTGCGTGTTCTTACCAGGGGCGGGTGTTGGTGGTCAAATATAACGTACGGCTGCTACTGCGTCTGTACTTAGACCGATTGATACTATACTAAGCTACTTTATTACGTAGAGAATTATGGAATGCTTTTAGTAATTGTAGATCTGACATTACAGAAATAGTTTGATCGCCCTATATGCTATTAAAAAAAAGAGTCCCACAAGGCCCCATGTACGGTCCAATGCTTTTCTGTATTGTTAGAATCAATAGATTTGCCCCCCACATGTATACCTTTGGGAGTTATGCCTCATGGTTTGAAAATATAGTAATTAAAAGTGTGCTAGTAAATACGTTGTGGTTTTGTAATACTTCCTAATTATTATAACACGACTTATTGATAATAACCGAGTTAATTCAAATACTCTCTAATATATTACACCAACACCCAAACCAATTACTTGTAGGCGTTCACTTTTGCAGGTGGATGTTTTTTTTGTTATTACCTATTTAAATTAAAATATTTTATTTTATTTTTATTTCAAAGCAAATTAATTTTGAATTCGGCATGTTAGTTTTTATTTAATGGCAATTGTTTTCGCATGACATTATTTATTTTAAACATGTGAAAGTCATGCACGCCCCCGTGTTCCCCAACAGTTTGTCAATTGAGAATAATACCTGTTTTTTTATTCCTTTCCAACAATTGTCCGTAATTGGATTATGGCGCGGATATCTGGAGGTCTGAGTAAGTTGAGGACTGACTACGACTTAGCATGATGTGTTATCATCGTTACTATATTAATATTGTGGCGTAAACTAGAGATTGTTATAAATTACCAGATTGTCGGAATAAAATGAACTCTGCAGAGTTGAAAAGATTACGCAGTTTATAGCAATTTCAACATTTTGTCTTGAAATGTGTAGTAGTTTTACAGCCAGACCTTGTATTTTGTGTAAACTTTTTGTATATCCATCCGTGTCACATACATTACCCATTATTTACGTGTTTGTGCCCAATTAAGTGGCCTTTTTCATTGTAGTTAGTTTTTTGTGTAGTCTTCATTCATGATATCTTTATTTTTTTGATTCTTATCTATATTCTAAGAAACTACAATTTATCGTTAAAATTTGAATATCTAAGATTATATTCTTTTTCTATCTTTCTTATAAATTACATAAATCAATTATCGAGCATGGTTTTCACTGAAACGTGATCTTTTATTTAATCAAAGCTTTTTGTATTTGATTGGTTTATTTAATGCTCAAAATTTGTTTTAATTATGATGATTAAGCACAGTCTATCAAGCTTATGTATCTTTTTGTTTATTGCATCTTTTAGTTATGCAGTATAATTGCGGTTTGTCTTTCAAATGAGCTATAATATCGTTTATAAGCGATAGCTTCTTGGCCGCGACTATGCCTCATATTGTGACATTTATGTTAAGATAATCTTTCAATTTACAGCATTGAAACACTCACCTTCCAAGAGAAAGAGTATTGCCAAACCATCTACGAGACCGCAAGAAGAAATTGATACTACAGGTAAGTTGTTAAAAAAATTTAGCAAAAACATAAGAATCCTTTAATTTGTATTGCAATCGTTTCATGAAAAAATCCGAGCTGTTCGTATTCGAAACCTTTATTTTTTAATTTTTTTCTTTATTTTCGATGAGATATTGCATGCATCCCAAATATTATATTATTTCTAACAACCCGCATGAATAATAATATTTTTTAAACATATAACACTTCATTTGTAGCTAGCCGTAGATCCTATTCCTATTACTGATGTGGATACGGTAAAATATTGTTCGGTACCTTTATATTATTATATACATTTCAGTTTATTTTTGTATCCCCTATCCTTGTTCCTATCCGGTAATGCCCTAATAGATGTTGTGAGCTCCTTTTATTTTTTTAATTTTAAACTGTTTTCTTCGAAATTATTTATCGCGACATTTGAATTACCGCGAAAAATACAATTCGTGCGTTATTTGTGCTAACGGTGTGGTTTGTGCCTGGCATGATGATCGAGTACCGGGGTGAGAAATAAACTGAAATGTACCAAAGTGTAGAGAATGAGTATTAAACGCCCTCATTTGTACGCAGGAGGTAAAACCATCGGGCGACCGATTAAGGACTTTAATCCTGATTATATGAGGCAAGCCAGATTGTCGCCCAGATCTTCGTTGAGGTCTAGCATGAGCGATTTCACCGATACCACAATATCAACGTGGAACCAACGACACCAGGTGCCAACTGAGTATCCCTCCGTCCTTTCGGACAGGTTGAAAACCATGGATCGATTACCGTTTCAGCGGAGAATAGATTTCGATATGTCAAATCTGACCCGGGATGCTGGGACTTCGTATGCCGATAACGTTTACAGGGCGTCGATAAACGAAAGAATGGAGTCTTTGTCGGACCAACTGACGAAGGTCCTAAGTACTGGCGCGGGTAGTTCGCATATTTACAACGGCAGCCTCGCAGACAGCGGAATTCAAACTGATAACACCAGTACGAGTGTGCCGCAGATTTATGTAGGAGAAGCACAGGCTGTGTCAACGGTTGGTAAAATATTAAAAGACGCCTCAGTAGATACCAGAAATGAGAACAACTATCAAGAAATACCGTTTATAGACGAGGACGACGACGATAGAAATTGGAGAAGACGAAATAATATATCGAAGCATAGAAGTATGACCAACATACCGGAGAAAATTGACGAAGTTAGTTCGAAAGAACATTCCAAAGAAAGACTTTCGCAAAGCCTTAATAGAACAAAATCGCCGACGTTTGTAGAGAAATTTAAGCAATTCTTCATGGACATTGGTCTGGTTAAATCAGACAGTGGACCAACAGATGACAAACCTAGAGACACGAGTACTTTACCAAAAAATATAAACTTAAGCCATCGAGGTCACCTCAGCTCAAGCTCACCAGCAACTGTAGAAGCAAGAGATGCATCGACTTTACCAAAGGATATGAGATTTAGAAAAGTCAAATCTACACAAACGGTGTACATCAAACCCGAATCTCCGTTGCCTTTGCGTAGTCACAGTGAAATGAGAGTCAAGGACCACGTGTCAGTCGTACAAGTGAATGGACAAGAGAATATAAGAGATTCCAAGTCTGAAAGTTTCATCACTAAAGTTGAATACTTGAAGAGTTTAGGAAACGCGTCAATCTACACCACAAATAACAGTGGCAGTACCATAATCGTCGTCCCACCAGCAGATTGAGAACGAAATATCGACGCATTTGGACACAAACGTTGGCGGTTGTAGCGAAAGGAGCGTGTATTAAAATTAAAATCGAGATTCTTCTACAATTTCAACGCAGCATAATGAGATCAACGTAAGACTTTAAAGGGTGTGACGTAATTTTATTGCTTTAGAAAAAACTTTTTTTTAATAAGCAGGGACATAATTAATTTTTTTATTTTGTCGTCTCAATTACATACAAAATATGGTTCTCTTACGAGGCTTAGCAGTTTCTTGTTGTATTTTCTGTAGTGACTCCCATAAGTTTTAAAAATCCTTTAAACGTCATAATATAAGGTCGCTGTGAAGTGGTTTATAGAATAGTCTTCCAAAATTACATGTAGGTACTGTACATCATATAATGTAGTCAGCTTTAAATAATATTATATGTTTTTAATATTGGTCAATGTCATAATAATATAAATATTTTATTGTATAACATGTCGGTAAAATGCTTTTTTTAGACGATAACTACCAATTATGAACAAACAGTTTATCAGTGTGATTAAACTATACATAATTATTAATTCTCGAAATGTTCCTTGTGATTCGTGAAGTGCTAGGGGCTGTTCTAATTAGCTTTAAAAGTAATTTATTTATTTATATTACATTATTTGTTTTGTAATTGCAAAAGAAAAAAATCAAGGGGAAGTGATAGGTATCAAATATGTTTTATTAAATCAAAATTAATCTGCTATATTGTAGAGAATATCATTCTGACTGCAAAAAGATGTTTTGACAGGTAAAATATAAATTTTTAGTTGTTAAACTTATCCTAAAGTTTTGTACTTATGACGTATTTCGCATAATATTGTTTGGCGAATTATTTATTTTTGTCCAAACAAAGTTTAAAAGACGTGCAGAAGGAGAACGAGACAAATTACTATATCGTGACGCATTATCGTTTCAAATTACCTACCTACTTACCAGCAATTGTAATGAAGTGTCTATTTGAAATAAATATACAATATAAATTCTAAAATAATAATAATTATGCGGCAGTAAGTGAAGAAAATTACAAGTTCATGACTGCTTTAATCGAGGTGTGAATAAAGAGTGGCGAGTCTTACCAATGTATGGTATAAAATTAATAGTTGAAAGATCAATGGGAGTACTGGTGACATTACGGGGAATTCCTGAGTCTTGAGTTTGTCATGGAAAGCAAGGAGACTTATTGACCTACATATTCCATAGGTTCCGTAACTAAATAGTAAACAATTTTGGTCGAGTGTACAATATATGGTCATAGTATTTAATTAATTGTACATGGCTAGGTTATTGAAGTTTTGAAACGCTTGGGTGCTTTTATAAAAGACTAAATTATTAGATAGTTTTCTATAATATTAAAATTAATAATAAAATGAGCGAAACTACATCAACATAGTGCTACTGCCCCTATATGCCTATTAGAATTCTAATCTTCAAATCTATTATACTACCACGAAACCTTTTTGACTTAATATGTATGCACAAATAATAGTATTTTATCCACGGAAGCTTTAAATAATAAATATCACATCTATCTAGATGTTTCTATACACAATTATTCCCAAATAAAATATAATAAATATTAATGTATACGCTTTAATAACCTTTGGTGCCACATTGAAAAATGAAATGGGCTATTTTCCAAGTTTTCAAAAACCACTCCAGAATGTTTATCAGTGATCAAGGAACTTATACAATTTTTTGTTTTTTAATTCTGATAAGTATTTATCTCAAATTTTCAAATTAAAGATTCATAATTTATAAAACCCGCGAAAACGCTTCTTGCAAAATGGCATCTTGGGACGTATTAGCTTTGTAGCGTTCCGAAAATTACTGCCAGTATTTAGAACTTTTTTGTTGTTGTTGTCAGTTGATAAATCCATAAGTTGAGCTAGAAATTTGACAAGTGGCTAGTACTATGAATGAATGAATGAAATATACTTTATTGTGCATATTATAGTATGTATACAGAAAAAAAAAAGTTGCATTTTAAAGTAATTATACTAGAAATATCGGATATTTAGAAGTGCAGCCTCTGATTTGTAGGCTTATGCACGTGTTACGTCAGTCACGTTAGTCAATTTCACATCGTTTCGGGTCACGTGACTTATGAATAAAAATAAATATTTTAAAAAATAAAATATTGATTATTTACAAATTATTTCACTACATAATGACTTCAAAGATCATATTAATAAAAGATTACTTAGTGTAATCTTTTTTTTTTTTCTTTTAGTGTAAGCTTTTATTTTTAAAACTGGAAAATAGTCCATTATATAATATCTGCTCTGGTAACTGTGCCTATGATTATTTAAGTTTTAGTAACAGTGAAAATATCATGGACATACACGTTTTATTAATTTAATTTTATTATTCTATATGATCAAGTTTTATCCAAGTATTTATAAAAAAATTGTATATTTAAATTTTTGATGACTTGTGATGACGATGAAAGTAAAAGTTTAAAAGAAAGTGAAAGTATAGTTTAGTCTCAATTATTTTAAATTTAAAAATGAAGTTCCTTGGCGCGAAACACTTAAATTATTACTCGTACATTTAATGATATTTGTGATTTTTTTATGCAACATATACAATACAATGTAGTAAATGCTTTTGGCGTAAACATTTTTAATAACCAATTTAGCCACCGCCAATAATTAGTTAATAATACACCAAAATATACAAAATTAATAACTTAGGTGGATTGAATAAAAATTCATATACAATACAATGTAGTAAATGCTTTTGGCGTAAACATTTTTAATAACCAATTTAGCCACCGCCAATAATTAATTAATAATACACCAAAATATACAAAATTAATAACTTAGGTGGATTGAATAAAAATTCATATACAATACAATGTAGTAAATGCTTTTGGCGTAAACATTTTTAATAATCAATTTAGCCACCGCCAATAATTAATTAATAAAACACCAAAATATACAAAATTAATTACTTTGGTGGATTGAATAAAAATTCATCACATAGAAAAAGCTCCATAAGTTTTATAGATATATGTAAAATAGAAAATTGGGAGCGACGTTTTAATTTCCTTATATTTGTTAAAATAATCGCTTTGGATGAAGGTAAATTCGTATTATTATACAATAGGTGAGAGGTTAATTTGATATATATTTTAATGAACTAAAACCGATTTTTAAGCGGTTATTAAATTATTTTCAATGTTGGCAGTTACTTAAAGTCACGTTAGTTTACTTAGTAATTGAGATTTATGTATATAACCTGTTTATACAGATGATGTAATAATTTATAATTGTATTATAATGTTGATGACACAAATAAATGTGGTGTATAAATTGCCAGTTTTGTTTTATTATCATTCATTTTCAGAGTTTGCCATAGACAGTATAAAATTAATCAATACTTCTACCTTACGTTCCTCGCTCTAATTTATTATTTTGAGAGCAAAAACAGTCGTATAATATAGTACACATAGCATCATCCTCGAAGACCGTTCTCCTAATCGTTTTGCACAATTTAATGCATAGATTATTATGTCGCTGAAGAATCCTGGGAGTGGTGGCGGTAGCGTTTCTCCCTTTCCCACTTACGGGAATTATAGGAAGGAGCATTGCTGCTGCAAATGTTAATGTAACATAAGATTTTGTCGATAACGGACTTGCGCCCGTCCGCTGACTTACCTCAATAACCTGATAATAATTTATGACCCCCTCTGCAGCTACATACATAACAGAAATATGATCAGAAGAATGCATTATATTGGTGGGGTGTTTCCTTGTGGATGGCACTATCTGTGCGTTGTTTGGCATCAAAGGTTTGGATGTGATTACAGGATAGTTAGCGCAGTATATATTATCCTCTCTCAATTTATTTACAAATATTTAATTGCATTTGTAAATTAACAATGACATCTGCACGTCATGGCCTTAATGGATACAGAGAGACCTCTTTCCGTTTTATATTCATAAACTGTTATTATATTCAAAAAAGTAATCAAAATGAATACTCGTTTTCAAATGGATAGCAGCGACTACCTCAAGCATTGCTCCAGCAAAAGCAGGTGAGATGACAATAATGTGTGTGTAATGATATTCATGGAGACAATTATAGCTAAAGTTCCCAAGAAACCAATACCGGGTTACTTTTAGGAAGCCTTTAGGTCTTGTTCAGGGCTAATCAGTTCACACCTATGGGCTGTGGCAGACAAGGGATTTTAGTCCGCGGACTTTTTTGTCCGCTAAAATAGAACGCTTACAACTGTATGGAGTAACGTAAACGTGGGATTAACAGTACCGCGTACAAAAAGTTCCCCGAATAGCCGAGGACATGCAGGAAGCGGACCAGACAAACGTACGCGGGAGTCCCCGAACTCTAGTGACTGGGCGAAGCAACGCACACGGAGGATTTTAGTCCGCGTTGTGCGCTCGAGATTGAGGTACGTTCCGGGCAACAAATGTTCGTACGCCGTGTGCGTTGAGTACGCAGTGGATCCGCGGGGGACTCTTTATTCGCGGAGCGTACTTTTTTCTACGCCGCGGACAAAAATGCCTCGTCTGCGCAGGCCATTAGGGTTTAGACAAGTTAACAAGTGCCAATCAGGAATAGGATTATCAGTTTCAGGAACATATAAACAAGATGTCGTTAAAGAATATTAATGTAGATGATTTTTTGAGGAAGTTCTGCTAACAACAATAGGAGTAATGACAGAAGGTCGTACCTATATGACAAAAAATATGTCATACAAAATAATGTTGAATGATTTAAAAAAAACACCCGATATAAATAATTTATTTATTTTTTCATTTATCAATCAAGCGAATCGCTTTATTTCGTAGTTATAATTTATGTCTTAGCATGTTCAGAATGAGCCGTCTGGAAGCCACTTTCGGCCTTATCCACCTAGAAAAAACTAAATATTATAGTCCTACTTACTTAGTTACTACTTAGTTATAATTATTTGATAAAAAAAATATAAAGATGTGATAAATTCTATTAAATAAGTTTTCATCTTTGGCGTCCTTTTCTAACTTAAAATCACACCAAATTTTAAAGTCTAGTGTATAGTTCATAAGATTTGCTTGTTGTTAGCGTAAAATGTTCTTAAGAAATCATCTTTTATATAGATGAAAAATTTATGACGGTGCTGAAAAGAGTTGACCAAAAGTATATTTATTCATATTTATATTTAAGTCACTTTTAACTAATTATTAAATATGCACTAACCATCAGGCATATACTTTGAGACATTATTTTTCTGTTAGCGCTTATAGTATAAACTTTTTATTAAGTCTTGGCAACAAAGGCTTGTACACAGCATAGTATGTAGGCACGTGAGTCTCCATTATGGTGTATAAAATGAGGGTATATAAAACTTTGACTAATGCCAAACTTTTAAATATATTCTTTGTTAATGTATTAATTTCACTAATTTAAATGGGTGGGTTGCAGTAAGTGAATTTGACACGTAATTTAATTAATGAATGGGAAAATGCAACATGATATTTAAATAAGATTTTAGGCGAGAAATTCTTCGTTTTTACATGGTTTATGTTTATGATTTAAAACTTTAGTGATTGTCCTGTACTTTTTTAACCTGTCCATCTCAATTGCTAAATCATTAAATATAGTATATATGATTTGAGGAATATCCGTTTATATATTATTTTATTGTTAATATTTATTTCACACATCTTAGAAGCTAAATTTTGCTTCTCTATCCTCTGTGGTATATTAAATTGCTTATTAAATGTAGGTACAATGTTTCTTTTAGTTTTACAAGGTTTTTTACAGTGTTTTATGTTAGGCACTAATAATGATAAAATGTCAAAAATTCATTAAAATATAATTATTGTTTGAGAACGTTCAGATTCAGATCACCTAATATTAATTGTAGATGTACAAAGTTGGCACTTGAGTGAGATTCTTACCTACGAATAAAAACCTGCATTGCGAAGCACTAATATAAATGTATTTTCAATCACACAGTTCATAAGTTAAACTTATTATTATAATTATTTTTTTCATGCTGCTATTGACCTATTGGATCTTTTACTATTGGGTATCGTTTACTTTTCACTTACTCTTGCCAATCTGCATGTATTTACTCTTTACTTACTTAACACTGCACCAATAATAAATACGATACATTAACGGTCAAGCTCAATATAAAAAATATAAATACAAACACGCTATTTTGGACATCTAATTCTTTACGAAACTACGCTTCCAAACACAAATCTTTTGTTACACCATGCTTTTATTATTCTCCTTCCGGTGCCAATACTATTTATGTGACAAATATTATTTATACAATGTATATTACAATAATAAACTTATACAAACTGTCGAGTGTTTATTTTCACCTAGTAGTGTCCTTAACTGATGTCACAGCTCAAATTACGCCAACCTCCGTGACGTCTCCTATTTCTACAGCGGCGAAGGTATCACAAGTCGCTGCGAAAGCAACACCTTCAGAGACAGACGTCGCTTTTCCAGCTGTTCTCAAAGGCTCACAGAAACAAAGAGTCCCTCCGCCTGTGCCACCCCGAGGGTCACCAAAAACTAAAAGAGGTGGAGCACATTCGCAAGCCTCGGGTCTTGACAATAAAGGTGATTATCAAAACTTATACTATTCTGTTAACGATGTACCATCGCAAGCACCCTACTCGACTAGTGATGATGACTTTTATTACTATGGGCATGATTTAAGTGGTAATGTACCTATTGCATGTCGTCCGTCTCCTATTTCTGATCATTCTATTAGAGCACCAAATCTCGAAGCTTCTAACTCTTTCTCGAATTATGCAGTCGGTGAAGACAGATACAGCGGAAATCAAAGTACCGGGAGAGGTCTGATTGCACAATCAAATATGATGGCGAATTTTAATATTGATGATGCTGTACGCGAACATTTGGATTCAGGAGATTACGACGGAGAATCATTTACCGATACGAGTAGCGATGAATTTATAGTTGTACATGAGATACAAGATAATAACAAAGTTGTTGTTAACACAACAACCATATCTCTACTAAGACCAACGAAACAAGATACGTTCCAGAGTCAGGATTCTCAATCATTAGACACTCTGGATTCTCCTAAAATTATACCTAAAGCACGTGAGCCTAAACAAAAATCACAAGGTCTTATATCACGGATAAGTACATTCAAAAGAAACAAATCCAGGAAGGAAAGTGTAGAGGAACCTGAGAGAGTTGCAGAAAAAAGTAATTCTAAAGGTGGTTTGATATCGGGTTTCACAAAGAAATTCATTTTTAATCAATCAAAAAAAGAGAAAAGTAACTCAAAAACAAAACCAAAAATTGAAATTAAACCTTACACTGAGGAACACTGCCCAGAAAGTGTAAAACAGGAGCAAGAGGTATGTCTGATGAAAGCAAGGTCAAATATAGATTTATTTCAACGTCAAATTTATAAAACACATTCTGAATCTGAAATAAACTCTGTAATATCGTCGCGAGAAAATGTAAGTTTAAAAAAGACCGTCGAAAATCGTGATATAGTCAAAGAGAGAAAGAAAATGTTCGAAACAACTGCAGCGATTCCGACCCCACAAGGAAATGACAAAGTGAGAAAGAAACCTTTACCAAGTAAAAAAGGTCGAGCTCCACCACCGCCAACACAAGCAAAACCACAATCATTAGTGAGGGATAGAATAAATAAATTTACTGTGACGCCGGTACCCGAGCCTTATTCACTTATTAGAACACAGAGAGCAGTAATCAAGGAAAACAGACGAAGTTTTAAAAGAAAATCTGATAATAGAAAAATTTATGTAATGAGAAAAGAGTTTGAAGAGATATTGTAATGTAATTTCATTTCAACAAAACGAAAATTTGTTTGTCATAAATGAGATGTTGTTTTGTGCATGTACTGTATGATTTGTTTCAAATAAATGTAGCTTGTTTTATTTACTCGTAATTTATTTTTATTTAAACGCATCGTGTTTATTTTTGTTTGTTTATGCAATAATATCTGCATCATTATATGGTTTTGTAAGTAGCTTGAAGCCGTTCATGTAATTTGCATTTGTTGTTATTTGTCCACAAAGTTCCTTTTTGTAATACACCTAGTGTTATTTTATTCTGTGTGTGTTATTTTCAGTTTTTTGTATTCTCATTTTCTTTTCACTATAGCTCATTTCTAGTTTGTTAGAAAGTTTTAAGTATTACCTCAGTCTTCAAAATTTTCTCCACTTAAATACTTATAGTCACTTTGATAGCGCATAGCAATTGCTAGACCATTTAGTAATGCTAGTTGTGTATCAGCTGCGGTGCCACTATCCTGTTGTTCGACGCCTCCGCCACCATTCGAAGAATCACTGCCGCAGCGGTCGAGTAGGACCAATTCGTCGTCGACAACGTCATCGAGTGCGTCTGGGAGACGGCGGGGCGCGTCGAGTGCGGCGAGTGTTATGACGACATCGTCGGCGTCTTCTCTAGCGCTAACACCGGCTGCTCTGAGTAGCGCGAGAAGTCATGAGGCGAGGTATTTATTTTGAAGTAATACCTTTTTATATAAGTAGACGGATTCGTAACGCGTAATGTATTACAAGTTACGGCGCCAGTCTGTCTGTGTAAGCTTTCTCAAATATAGCCTTTGATCCCTTAGTCTCTTTAAGTTTCTTCTTTTTACTTGGCAAAGTAAAGAATTCTTTTTGGGGGCAATGTATACGCCTCAGCAATAAGATCCCAGAAAGCGTCCAAAAACTTTGATTATTAAATTTAAAAAAGTATTTAAGAAGGTAATATCCCTTATATTATAAGATTCCACACCGTGAGAGTAGTACCCGTTAACGACTGGAAGGACCAGGCTGTTTCGGTACAATAATTATTGTAATAATAAATCGTATATTGCATGTGAATTGTATTTGTACCTACTTTTATATTTATAGATATTTCATCAATTGATGGTTGAGTTTGTTTTGCCGGTTCTTCTCAAGACAGTGTTAGGGTTGAACCGATGGTAATAGTTGACGTTCAAAAGTAATTTTTTATAATTTTATTTTAAATACAAGCACTGTCATTTCATTTTTTTACCTTTCATTTGTATCATCAATTCAGATTTTTTTTAAATATTTTATTTGGGTACAGTAGAATTAATAGACGGACTGTCTTGTATTACAGCGTTTGTTGGACACCTCCTGCGTCTGTGGAAGGATCCACGCCTACTTGGACAGAAGGGACACCGAGCTTTACGGAATCTAGTAGCAGTGAACAAGGTATACATTATTTAATTTCTTGTCTATCAATTTGTGCCAACCGACATTGGCATCTTGACTTAGATTCCTGTTACGTAAAGCTTTCAATTTTCTATTTAGAAAAATGAAAATGAGCTCCTGAAACTTATATGGGATCGTATACACTTTAAAAAAGATGGTGGAATATGTGACTGATTCTTTTGAATTGTCGGAAGAAGATAGCGTTTTTCCTAAGTGTCATTATTTTATTGTAATATTTCATACAACTACAGGCAATATGCAATATTCTTTTGTTACTTCATTTACAAATGTGTTAAATATTAGTTTCTATTGTGCTCTATTGTTTATTAAAACTTAGTGCTTATACCTGCCAGCTTAAATAATGCTTACAACAGCAGAGACAGGTGATTATTACAAGAAAAATTATCTCAGATAATATCGGAATGAAGTGCTGGCTATGCTATCCCGTCTTTATGCGTTTTGAGATATTTTTAATGGACATTCAAGATTAGGTAAAGGAAGTTAGATGCAATGCAGATCAAATATATAGTCCCCCCTCTCTGATTGTTTGGATATCGTTAGTGAATTCAATCAGGTGATACCGGTAGGCATTTTGGTCACAATACAATTAATCTTGTGTACAACGAAAGAGAATAGTACATATTAGCCGTTGTCATGATCAACGGCTGCTATTATCATTTCAAATCAATCATATTGCTCACTTGCATCAATAGCAATTTTTTTGTGTGTGTTTGTTTACATTGATGATATAACTATAGTTAAGTGAAACTATAGCCCCCGAAATAAGGCCATGCTAATTTCGCTAAGCAACATGTCACGCAAGACAATGAGTGATTTACTAATAACTAAGAGATAATATAAATGTTTGCAAAATATTCTCCTGGACCAACATAGAGCGCTGATCATGTGAATTTCCAGATCTTTCATACGGGGAGATTGTTAAGATCTGGTGATAAAGATTTTGTGGATTTGAAGTGACAGGTCTTTTTTCACAAAGCCTTCGATATATGTGTATATTGAATTGTGTGTTTGATATATATTTATTCATATAAAAAGGCTATCCCTTAACACCTGGACGAGGTCCTACGCCGAGTACGGGGCGCAGGTCCCCCCGCCCCGCACCACCTCCTCGAGCCACCCCCATCAACTGTCTCACAACTGAAGTGGTATGTACCATTTTATCATGATCATTCTCATTACAAATAGAACATAATCACAAATTTCCAAAAAAGTATGTTACTATTTTAAATTATCGGTTATTTTAGATTTTTTTAAAGAATTTTTTTAACTTCAAAAAATTGAAAAACTTATAAAATATATTTGAACATACAACTTTTAGAAAAGTACTGCTGTTTGTGATTATAGTTGTTTAAATTAACTATAAAACGATAGATAGATAAAATAACAATATGTAATCTCATATATATCATTTTGATAGTATCTCTAAATATTGATAGAGTTGTTGCGAGAGAAAGTTTCTGAAAAAAAAAAACATATTGTTATTTGTAGCAACTTATTTTATATTTGTATCAGTTACTAAGAAAAAGAGTAAACGGATGGGACAAAAATGTTATTTAATACTGCAATACCGCAATGTGATCCAGAGCTCGCTTCTGTTTACTTAACTTTATAACAAGCTGGGTTTTTGTTACAAAACTTGCTTACAAATTATTGGCTTCTAGTACCCACGTGTATTAAAACCAAAGACATATTTTTCTGATGTCGATAGACATCATGAGGCTGCGACGGTCCGTTTGCTAAAAAATATAAAACTATATCGCTACCGAGCAAAAAATATATACTGGTAAAGTAGCATTCTGTACTTCTAGCAAAATGCAGTCTACACCAATACCGTAATTCCATTATATATTTAAACACGGATTAATTAAAAAAGTATGTCCTTGGTTTTTAATTATATTAACCCACATTGCACGCTTTTGTAACTGGTGACTGATGGGACAAGGTTTAAAAACTCCATAGAGTATAAAAATATTTTTAAGTTTAAAAATGAATGCTACAAAGATCATATTTAAACTTGGAAAAATCAAAATAGCTTTTTCATATTATGTTTAATTTATCAATTGCATTATAACATACACCATGCGTACGATTATAATATATGAAAGCATATTTAAAAGTAAATTATTAAGTCTAGCTTACATTAACTTTTTTGAATATGATTTTTATTAATATTATTTTGTATAACATATAAACCAACATAATTCCAATAGTACCAATATGAAATGTGTCAGTACTGCAATAAATATTTAGTTCAGTACCGTATTGGTCTATCAAGTATCACAAAAGTAATTAATGGAGTAATCTGACCAGTAACTGGCCACTTGACGTCTTTGGCCAATTAAAACGTACGGCTCCAACTTTATATTCTTATGTTTAAGTTTATATATTCGTGTCAAAAATATCTTAAATAATTATTATGATATAAACAATTTAATTTTCTGGCCAGTTATTCACATACTTCAGCAATATGCTTTTAACTAGGTACATTATTGAAAGTCAATTTTCTTTTCTATTTGTCTTAGTAGGAACTAGCATAGATAGGTTCTATAGACATATTGTAATTTATTAAAGTAAAATTTTCATAAACATTAATTTGAATTACTGTTTTAAATACCATAGAAGTGACTTGAAATATCCACTTTGCAGAGAAAAATTACGTTAGGAACAACCATAAATTTGTGATTTGCTGTCAAGAAATTGTCCATTTTTTGCGTTACTGTCCATCGCTGTAAATACTGTATTAGCGTGAATCCTTATACTACATTTAAACAAATTGGTTGAGAAAAAAATTTAATTAAACACCGGCGTCTCAGTCAGTTAGTCAGTCTCCCTACTATTTTTATTTCGACATGTCAGTTGCTGGTCAGTTTGCCATCATTTAATCATCTAATCATTTAAAAGCATAACTGGCACAGTTTTGCATTACAATCCTGATATTCACCAAAATTCGATGTACTTTTATAGGCTTACCTTTTTATTAATGTTTTTAGAATTTATAACACTTCACTAGTTATAATGCTAAATTTATTTTTGGACGCTGCTTCAATGGTGGGTTACATAGTTGCAGTTAAAAAAGAAAGTAGAGCTAGATTATAAATGATGAAAATTGTCTGTTGAACATTTATTCATTCAGTGTTATTAATGCTAGCTTTTACTAGTTGATTGTTTTTATTATCATATTATATACCTCCAAATTTGAATTACATTTCTTTAAACGCTTCCTTGAAATGGAACGGGAACATGAGAAATTTGGCTGCCATATCGCTACTTTCTAGTTAGGTTTATAAACTCTTTTTTAAACTTATTAAATAAGGCGAAGCTATGGTAGTTAGTCGATAGATATTTTTGTAGGTGATTTAATTTTAAGCCTAAATCCTTAAATGGACGATTGTCCCGTTTACTTTAGGACTCTAGCAATTTTATAAAAATAGTTAATTTTCAAGAAGTAAGTATGGAACGATAAAAACTATTTTGTACGTTTTTGAATTGCAAGATTTTATTTTTACTACTATTACTGTTTTTAGACTATTTTTGGTAAATTTTTTTTCTTAAACATGTATGCCCCATTACTTAAAAATTGTGATTGAATTAAATGGTATTTTATTTTAGTAAGTATTTTGGATGTTACATGTTCAGGCAGTTAAAATTAAAATATCGTGACATTTAATTGATATAATTTATTTAAAACTAATAAATTATGTTTTATTTTTACATTTTTCTTAAATTGACATATTGAATTGGAGAACTATTTAAACGTTGACCTTTGACAATGACCAAAATTTAGTATTATTAGCTAGTGTGAATTAATTATTATTGATAAATGGTTGTTGTTGAAGCATTTTATTGATTAACTTAATTAATTATCTCTGAATGTAATGTGTTATATTTTACTACATTAAATGTTTAATAAAATAAAACACTCACATGTATGTATGTATAATGAGATATAATTTATTCCAAGTCATCCAAAAATATTTTACTTAAGTGCTTATAGAATGCAGTCACTCAGTTATACTTTATTATAAAAAAAGAGATAACTGTTAAATTATTTAATTTTATGGTAAGATTCACCATGGCAGTTATACTGTTAATTTTATTACCTCTGAACAATAGAAAACAACTGTGCGGTCTTAACAAACTTCAGCTTTATTAAAAATTTACATTCTGTTTAAGTTAACTAATTTGAGAAGCGTAAAATTTATTATACATAAGTAAAACAAATTTAAAAAAAAAGAGATACTTATTTCGTTTTTAGTAATAAACATATTTAATAATGCATGTTGTGCTGACGCTTTTGGGAACTTGCATGTTACAATATTTGAAATGTTTGTATTTTTTTATCTTTTATTAGTTACTTTTGTTTATATCGCCGATAAATTTACAAATTTTACAAAATTATCTTAACATTTTGTATTTTTTTAATCCCTTTTTTTGTGAATTTTAGGTATAGTGTCATTGCTAGTCGCTAGACGCCGTCTTTGAATAAACGCCAAATTGTTCTATTTCAATTTTTTTTAATAATAATATTTTGAGTCTTGTTTAGACAATTTTAACTACACAATATTTTTTGAGTAAATAAATGTAATATTTTTTAATATACATGTAGTACTTATGTTTTAATTATGTGAAATTTCTTTATATTTAACTTATTATATGCGACAGTCGAAAGGACATTTTGTGTTTAGCTTATTTATTAACTGAATAGTATAGAATCTGAAACCGGTGGTATTTCTTAGTCATCAAAGTAAAAAAATTAACAACCATAGACAAAGTTATTAAAAAATAAATATCAAATATATTAACAGGTCGAAATCACACATTTGACGTCCGAAACTTCAAGCATAACTATAAGATCCTACGACGTACAGCAAATCCAGGGCGAAGATTACAGTTAGATTCTGACAAACAACTGCTCCTGCCACAGCCCAAAGTCTGCCAAACTAAAAATAAAAGGTTATATGAGCTCATTCATGTGATCAAGGAAGGCAACGAAAATTTGTGAAAACTTAATTAATCAGTCTCTCGAATGTCCCGCACGGGAGATACAGCCTCTGTGGACATCCGAGGGGTCAAAAAAGTTTGGGCTACATGTTGAGACAAAAAATATACGGCAATAAGTTAATAGTTATTTGCCAGTTACTATATCATCTCCGTTAGATAATTCATCAGAAGCTAGTAAATACCCATATGATTGTGGAAATCATATTTTTTGTTACAAATACACTATTTATTTTTTGTGCGTTCAATAAAAAGGTTATGGTGAATAATTCTGCGACTGATCTTATAATAAGCCAATTAAATTTTGGCATTTGTATTTCTTTTATAAGTTATTGCAACATTTTTGTTGTCAAGTCCCTACCCTAACCTTTAACAATTCTAGTGATATTTGTCATAATTATGTAAATTATAAAATCAATAAACATATAAAAAAATATCATAAAAATAATTAAAATTAACCTTAATTTTAATTATTTTTATGGCAACGTGTTTTTATGTTTCGTTGGTATGAAACTGGACTTGAAGCTCGCTTGCACTTATAGTATTATTATTTAAATGATATTTGTCGCAAGAATACTTGCGACACATTCACTGAGTTGACGTTCCCTTCATACTTTACCGGGCTTAGGACTGGGTACAGTACACAACAAAAAACAAATAAATGGGATGTTAATTAGCTACTTGAACATACAAAGTAATAATACTAAGTTGGTACACAAAATTAAGAATTAAGCAAAATAGAACAAATGTTGTTGTAAAAGATGCTACATATCTATGTCTGAGAGTTTGCTGGTGTTTTAAAAATAGCCCTCTATATATATTGATAAAAATCTGCGATATGTTCAAATGTTTATTAATTCCCTATGTTTTAATTGTGTTTATGTACATTCTCAGGTTTCCTATATACCTTCATTCTATATTTATGTTTAAACCGTAACATAAGATTAATGCTAAGGAGAGACTTACTTCAATGCTCTTATTCGTCTTTACTAGGTAAATATTTTTTATGAGTGGCTTTCTACAGGCAGTTAGATACCAAATTTTTCACACTCTAGAAGTGGGCAATATATCGTATCACATTATTTCTTATTGTTTTTATATTTATTAAATTATCATTTTTATTAAATTCCATATAGGTATCCACGTTCTTAATGCATATTATTGTTATTTAAAAAAGTTTGAACAGCATACAAAAAACATCGTTTGTTTACGTTTGTCGTTGTATACAATGAAGAGCCAAGCAATTTGTCGGTAGATAAAAATCTCTTATAACGAGAAATCCCACCGACATGATGTTTAGTCTTTTCTATTTCTAATGTTAAGTGCCCTGTAATCGATCAATCTTGTTTGTACAACTTACGTGTTTTTGTCAGTCTAATTGAGCGTGTACAATCATGTTTGATGAATATCTTCCTAGACGACGTATATTCTTAACTACAAATCAAGTTTCATTGTGTGCAGCGGTGTGTGTCAATCATACGGTTACCAGACATCGTAAAATAGTATAGCCCACCTAAAAAAATAAAAATAAGTGCTCAAAGGGCGTTAACGTAACAGTGGCATGAGGCTCGCTGAGTTTGTTTCGCCGGTTCTTCTCAGGACAGCCAGGGTTGAACCGGTGGTAGATTTAATTGTTGATGCTCTGTAAAAAGTAATTTCTGTAATTCTATTTTGAATAAAAACTTTTTCATTAAATTTCAGTGTTGAAATAATAATTAATTTGTAAGCAATATGAATAAAGTAAAAATATTTCTTGCAAACGTAAATAAATGATAACGTAAAAGTTATGCGACTGTACCAAATTGTTAAATAAATCTGTTATTTTGATCTTAAAAAAAGCATATTTTCTTTTCTCTATTAAAGTAATTACAGTTAATAATTATTAATTGAAAAATGTACTTTAGTGTTAATTTCTTTTACCCACTAAATCACTTTTTTATTATTCCTTTTTTTCTCTTATTATACCTAAAACTTTATAATAAATGTATGTATCTAATTTATTTATTATAAAAACCATCACTAATATTTTGAAATAATTAATGTTAGCGATTGATTAGCGAATGCGTTATAATAATGACTAGCCACGTATTGGAGTATCACGGAACGAATTATATAATTTGTTAAACCTGGCAACCTATTTGAGACCAATCGGTTTAACAGTTTGTTCTAATCAGTTGTACTGGGATGCTTAGAATATTTGCTTGATTGTATACACCAGTGATGACGGAAAACGCAAAATAATGAATCATGATTGTCAAATATTTACTATAATTTTCTAAAAATTAAAAAAAAAAAGAACTTGATAATGTTAAGAATATACTGTTCGTTTGTGAAATTGTCTCGTGTTACAATTTTATTCAAAAAAAATTTTGCTCGCAACAAATTTACATAGGTAGTTTTAAAGAACATCGTATTTCTGTTTTCTATTTACAATATCGTGCTCAACGTTTAACTTTATTTTTTAACCTATTGTACCTGTATTTTTATTGTAATCTTTATTTATAGAATTAATTTTAATTGGAAAATGTAAATTATATTTTTTTTTATTTGATTACTACAGTTGCTATAAGTTCCTTACCAGTATTTATTGAACATGCTATTGCATTTGTAATTTTAGTGTAGCTTTACTTATAAAACTGTCTGTATTTATAGGGGGTATATTACTTTCCATTTTGTATTACATTTTCGTTTATCCCTTTTCTTCATTACATGTGAGTATTCATAAATTTAATGAAAATAAAGCAATAAATAATTATGAACTGTAGATACTCATCTGTCGTATTGAAATGAATCTCAATTATGATATATATTTTGAGACATAAGAAAGTATGAATTGATTGTATGTTGCCAATTTAATAAGTGTTATACGTATATATACGAAATAATGAAATGTTATTCATTATACCATGTATATTATGTGTATCCTAATGTTAAATACGTCTATATTAGTTATACGTATTTTTATACGTAAATTTATTTTATGTTTTAAAATAAATGTGACTGCAGTAAGTAAAATATATTAAAATTCTCTTTACAACATAATATTAATTTTATTAGTTCAATACTTCATGGCAAACTGAATGTATCTATTATACATTTAATTACTGTCTTTATTGTAATTTTTTTGTCAGAATAATAATAATCTACGTAGAATTTAAGTTCACAATTAAAAGCAAAAGTAAAAGTAATAGTTTGTTTCTTAATTTTTCGAACTAAACTGTTTGTGTGTTTTAAGTAACTTTAATAAACATACATAAGCATTGATACATTTCACTGAAAAACAATTTTCGACAAATGTAAAATTTGAAAGTTTCATAAAAAGACATTAGGTAACAAAAAATATTCACATTTCTCAAGGCTTTGCGATGACTGTCTCTCTGCAAAGACAGACAGTTAAACGTATATAATAATGTATACACAGATGATGTAGGCGATTTAGTTCAATCAAGCGTCGGTATTTAAAAAGCTTAAGATTTCTTGAATTTGGAATAGATTCGCAAAACTCCTATTAAATATATACTAAGCTTTGAAAACGTTGTCTTGTGCTTTGCTAGTATTACCAGAACCGGGTCGTAGACACAAGCAGACGGCTTGCGCATGAATCTCTGTCAAAAGCCCCACAAAATCTAAGTAAAATAAAACACCAATTGCTCGAATAACATTTATTGTTTTGTTATCTGTATTGTGATACTTACAAGAATCTCATTAAATATTGATATATCTAACGTAGATAGTTTTTTTACACGTAGATTTGTTATTAAAGTAAAAGATATATCAATTTATTTAGTTAAAAATGCACTTTTTCTAAGCATTACATGTATATTATATATCTATAGTGGAACGACAACTTACCGATATTTACTGGCTTTATTATATAATCATGCATATAATATTTGATGATCCGGGTCCGTATATATTCAAAATGGATCCCATAGCTTAGATTTATTGTTAATATGTCTTTTTCAGTGGTAATATCTAACAAAACAAAATGATTTTGCAAAGGTTGAAAATTCAAAAAAAAAAGCAGCTCAGTTTTTAAATGTTTTTATAATTTTTCTAATAATCCTCATGTGAACAACCCAAGCATAAGTATAAATATATGAAAGTCTTTGTATAGTGCGACGAACATAACTGTTTAATGCCTGTTTCAATGTTTATAGCAATAAATCATAAAAAAAAAGTACTTCAAATAGTTATCTATTGACTACTTACTTGTTATGTAATAACAAAGTGATAAAAAATTTAAAAAAAAGGAGAATAATAGAAATAAATGTCCCGTATCACGCGATATGGGACTTTTATTTCTATTACTTATTTCATCACTATTATCACAATTTCACAAAATGACAGATAATAGGGATCAAGCTTCTAGCCTGCCACGCTAACTAGTGGCTGAAATGTGAACTGAATGCTAGCAATTTTCGTTTGTACGTATGATGACATAATATGTCATTGTCTTTTGCATAGTGTTTTGCTAGCACTTGATTCCTAAAATGATCACTAGGGCGGCGAAAGTGCTGCCTATGTTCAGTGCACGGTCACTATATCAAAGGGTAGTTGTGGTTGCCGATGTCTATCCTGGCGAGACACGAGTAGCAGCGGTAGGAACGAGTGGTGGGCCAGACTCGTTAAACAAAATGGCAGCTGTAGTTCCGATTTTGTCTTACTGAACAGATATTTTTTTTAATTTTTGAGCGTTTGAAAGATTTAATCGTCAAGTATTTACCTAAGGCTACGAAATTATTTATTATTTGAAAAAAAAAAATGTTAATACATTTACGTGAATTTTTCAATTTTTAAAAAGTCATTTTGTAAATTATATATTATGTAATATTCTAAATTTATCAAATATCTCTAGGTACCTATTTGAAAAATATTTCCACTGCAAAAGTCTCATATTCATAAAACTGTTCAAATCCATAGATAAATAATTATTGTTGTTTAATATGTAATGTACAGCGTTTTGTATTCGTCCTGTTGTTTGCTAGTGCTACATGTTGTAATGTATTGTATGTAAAGCTGCGGATTCACAGTGGAGCGTCTTTTTATGTTATTTTTATATTTATTAATTTAAATCATCAAACACTTGTTTTACAATGAACGTTTTCGTAGTTGATGTGCTTTATTTATTCTAGATTAAATGCTAACTGCGTTTTAAGTTTTCTTTCAAATTATTGTCACGCACTCACGTAAAACTACATGATTGAAGTAAACAAATGTTTGTGTAATAAAAAAAACAATATCTATTTTAGTTAATAGAATGTAAGTTAAACTATAAACTGATGTCTTCATAACATCTTAAGTCGATATACGCGATATGTTCAATCACAGAATTTAGCCCGATTTTCTACTTTAGTAATAGTTAATATCATTAACAATGCCTCATTTTCATTTAGTAGTACATTCAAGAAAAAAATGTTACAACATTGGCTTGGTAATTTGATTTTATTACAACGCTCCACTTCTTTGAATTCGCAGCAAGAAAAGTACTTATCTGTAAATCGTGAAAAATCGATTAAACGTGTATTTAAAGTTAATAGTGTTTTTATTGATCATAACTAATAAGGGAACAATAATAATAATTAAGAAATTTCCAATGATTAAACTCTCCTATCCTCCTAGAGTACATAAGACTCAAACCCTTCTCCTGCATAAGATTCAGTTCCTTATTTAAAATGATCTCAGAAAGAGTAACACAATAACTCCCAGTTTGTCTTTACCGTACAACATAAGTAATTGCTACTACCATACATATAATCGTACTACATAATTTGACAAGCCAGCTTGTTACCGTCAAATTAATCCATTTATGAGATGAGTAATCATCACATAAATGGATTAATTTCATACTTTCAAGATTTTAAAGATTCAATAAAGAATAAAGAATTGTACAATTACATGAAAGTGAGTTGAAAATGAAGGAAATTATTCAGCATTTAAGTTTGTATGGATTTTTAATATAAAAAAAATTGACGTGGAGAATATTAAGTAAGAACGGATTCCTCCTCTCTTGTAAGATTATGCAGGATAAATTTAATAAATGCCCTCTAAGTAAACCCATTATTTAATTGACTATTTTAATGTAGGAGCCCAAATCCTACTAATTTTATAAATGCGAAAGTTTGTAAGGATGTTTGTTACTCTTTCACACAAAAACTACTGGACGGATTTTCAATAAATTTTACAGTAATATAGCTTTCATATCAGAATAGCATAATAAGTTAAAATTTTGAATCATTTTGAAGTCTGAAATGCGCGAAAAAAATGAACGCGGGCGAAGCCGCAGGCGGAAGCTAGTATACCATAAAGCTTAAATATATGGAGGTATAATTACTACTTTCGACGGCAGCTTCTTCCTTGTGGATTTCGGACTTCAAAAATGGAGTTCTCAAGTCTTCGGGATGTTTTAATGTGTGCAGGTGGTCCCATGTGTCCGATTAGGATCTGATGATGGGATCCTGGTGAAATTGAATATAATAGGCAAACTGTAAATTCCGAATTTTTATATGCAACTTATCTGTTTTTAGGGTTCCGTAGTAAATGAGGAATCCTAATAGTTTCGTCATGTCTCCGTCTGTCTGTCCGCGATTTTACTCAGATTGTAAGTACTAGAAAGCTCTAGTTTGGTATTGGTATGTAGATTAATTTGGCAAAAAAGTGGTAGAAAAAAAATCTTGAAAAAAATTTTCCCCATACAAGTAAAATGGGGGTATTTTTTTTTCTTATCCAATAACCCATCGTGTAGGGTACCGTCGAATATGTCTTTAAGAAGATTATAAGGCTGAGAAGACCATTTTTCGATTTCGAGATCCGTTTCTGAAATATTTTCTTTTAAAGTACAATTTTTTGTTATAGGTAAGTATATGATTATAAATATATATATATATATTGGTCACCGGTCAAATTTTAAAATAAGGAAGTAGACATCATTCCAAGAGAGTGTTTTAAATTTTATCGTCTAATTATAATATTTTATTAAATAAAAATCGATTTGAAATGGTCCTTAAAAATAGATCGAATTGTTGTTATTACAATAAATGTATCGACTTCAAGGTGAGTGACGTCGGCCTGCCGTGAGTCGTGAGTGTGATGCACGTGGTGACCAAGAAATATGTTTTATAACATGGGACAAAGTAATTGTATCTAATTATTTTTTTAATATTTTTTATTTCATAAATCGAACGTGTTATTGATTCTGAACCAAACCTGAAAATTTGGGCGAT
>LUGF01059898.1:116400-130369 GCA_001625245.1 Calycopis cecrops
TCAATGTGCGGTGCGCCCCCGTTCAGTCGCGGGAGATAGGGTGCACGGCAACAACACGCCGAGACACCTCTCCTCTCGCGACCCCTCCTCCACGGACGCAGCCAGAGCGGGCCCTAGCGAAGCCCGCCCGACGCGCCCCACCCGGGATCCCTCTTGGTTCACCGTGGTTGTCCAAGCCACGGCTACTAAGCCTAAATATAAGTAATAAACTAAGTAATAGCGAGAGATATGTTATCGCGGACTTTTTTGTAACATTTCTATAGATTTTGAATTCGCTAGTTCATTACTTAGCTATATATTTGCTAGTTTACGTGGCATGCAAAGCTCCCAGTTGGCGAGTATTATTGCGACCACATTTAACGCCATACCTATTTCTGTTAATTTACATAAAAGACTTTACATACTGGCTTTTGACTACTGATAATCACCTAATGATGAATCAAGATAGCCGTGGTTGTGAGCCACTTCACTTCCCCCTGTTAGAATTAGAACAGATGGCCACGACCACGGCTGTCTTCTGAAAATCACAATGCATATATATTTTATTGTTAAAAATCTTGTTTTATACTTTTTAGATCGTGATTATCAGTAGTCGGGTTTTAGTTTTGAAACTTATTTTTATTATTGTATTCCAGATTGCAATCTGGATATCTGTGCCAAACTTCATGCGAATCGGTTAAATTTTTACGTGAAAGAATAACAAATGTACACAAACTTTCGCATTTATAATTTTTGGCAGTATATAAAAATGACCTTAAAAACTTACTACTTAATTACATTTTAGTATAGGTATGTATTATGTTGATGAATTATGAAATATTTTTATGTATGATTTTTTAGTTCATGATGTGCTCACTTCACTTGTTATGCTAACTGACACGGTTTGGGTTTTGTTACAAGGTAAGTGTGTTGCATGTTTTCGCTTAAGTATTTATTAATAAAAATTTGATAAATATAAAATTGCTTGGGCACCGTTTTATAAGCGTCTTTATTGTAAAAAATCGGTTGTCTGTAAAGTCGGTTTACTGACGATAGATGAACGTGACAACGTCTTAAGAAAATACTGATGGAATGGTAGCATTTTTCAAGAGAAAATTTTAATTTCATTTGTTTAATAGATTTGTATGTATATAGAGAAGGAGGTAATATGAAATCACAATAAAATTGATCAAGTTAGATTTATTTATATGCATACTTAAATACAATTATGTAATTTTTTTACAATTTAATAGTTTTTACAAGTATAAATGTGCGTTTAGCAATTGTTTTACAACTTTTAAAGAGGCGGATGTCAAACGCTGCCGAACGCGAATTGTGCCTCTTTGTCGCTCGCTCCGCGCTCTCGCTTGCACTTTACCATCCCTACATGGAACGCCTCATAGCGAGGTAACGCCGCATGAGTCATGTTTTTTGTGTGTACAGCCGGCTCAATCGAATTATAAGACGTTGTCACGTCAAAAAATATCAATAAGGTAACACCTGCATGGTAATATTTCATTTCGTTTTGCAGACAAGATTGTAGAGTCATCTAACGTGAAGTTTCAAGGGAACAGGTATGTAGTTTATAGAAAAAATTAAGAGTTATTAATGTCTTTTCAAAATTTTAGCTATGTCTTGATTTTGTTAACAGAGCAGTAATTACCACTTACAAAACAAACTACAAATATTATAATATTTTCCAATACAACTTTATTATATTAATGAGCTGTTAGCCATGAGAAGATAACGATCATCATCATAAACCTAACCCAAACCAAGAACCAACTGGTGGATAAAATTGACTATATTCTTAAGCTACTTTTGATAATAATTAAAAACCAATTTTTTAGCCACCATAAAAAGGACAGTCAGTTTTTACCAGTTTTTACCTTAGTAAGAGGTAGTGCCACACTGCATGCCGGCCCAATTCGACTGCATGCAATGCAGTCGAATTGGGCCGGCACGACCGGGGAGGTACCCCTCGCTTACACAAAACCGACGCTATATGCTGTCGCGTTTCGTGCGGTGTGTAAGTAGCCGGTGGGCCATGGAGGTGGGGGGAGAAAGGTGGGCAGCGCATCTGTATAACCTCTTTGCGGAAGTTTGTGGGCGTCGGTAGTCATGAAAATGGCTTCGACTGCTTGTTTGCCCTCCTATATCATAAAAAAAGTGAAAACAGTAAAAGTGTAAATGGGTTTTGTGTTCCTAATTTTTGTTTTGATCAAATAATATTTTAGTCATGATATTTGTTTTAGTAATTGTTTTTTTTTTCACAATTTTAATTACTTGTGTCAAATTAGACTTTAAATACAATGATAATATATCTAAGTACAAAGAAATAAATGATTATTCCATAATTAGTGGTTTATTTCTCTTATTTATCTCATAGCTCTTTTCGGTTACGCGCGCCCGCTCTCGTTACGCGCCCGCTTGAAGGTTAATAACTATTATAATTATTTAGTAACTATAATAAATGTATAAATTATTAAAAATAATTGTGATATTAAAGCTTTTGCTGAATATATAAAGCGCTGAATACCCCAAAAGCTTTATAGAATAGCAAAATAAATGTTATTTTTTTAGATATGTCTTCAAAACAATGTTGTTAATTTCTTCGACAAAAATAAATCCCGAAATCATCTCTTTAACAAATGTAAGTTATGCAAGAGCCTGTCCAGAATTCCAGATTAAGCGAATCACGCGTATCGACGCGCGTATTAATTTTCTATCGCGTCCAGATACAGCGATTCTCGCGCGTATCTACACTAAAAATATCGACTATTTCTTTCCAGTTCCTACTTTTTATTGTTCTATTGTAATAATTTGATGATTCCATATCCCATATGGCTACCTTTTTCAACTTCGCAAATAAAAAGTTCGGTATTATTCGAACTAAAATGAAATAGCCACCGACTTGCACGCAGTTGCGTAGTTCTGGACGCTGCAAAGGCTCGAGCTTTGTACGCGCGAGTCTAAATTAGGCGGTTAAATTAGGCGGTTGCGGCACACATTTAGTAGGCGAATTACAGTGATAAGTTGATAATGATTTTTCCAATGATCTACATATAATTTACTAGTTTTCAGATTTATTCCTATACATGTGCTATAAGTTCTTACTTCTTGCCAAATTTCACAACTCCAGGCCAACGGGAAGTACCCGATAATTTTTGGTTTTCGACAAAGTACGTTTTCATACAAAATTTGTGCATAATTGGCTATAACTTTTTATTGCATTAACTTAGAAGTGTGATTTTTGTCAACTTAAACGGCAGGCGCAAAGTTACAATAATTGAAAACCATGCATTACGTGTGGATTGTTCTTCCCATTCATACGGAACCCTCAGTGTGCGAGTCGGACTCGCACTTGGCCGGTTTTGTTTTGTGTTTGTTGCGCTCCCATTATGGATAATCAAAGGTGCCGTAAATTAATACAACTGTATGGTACAAAAGAACTACTGTGGAATAGTAAAAGTTCCTCGTATCACAATAAATCACTAAAGCCTTGTTCGCATTGGTCGAGTAGTTTAGTCGAGTAGCGAGTAATTTAGTAGCTAAACGTGTCTGAACACCAAAAATTTAGTCGAGTAATGAGTAAAGTAATTTAGTCAAGTCGATAGATTTCACTCTATTTTTTCGGGCGAGTAGCACCCACCATGCGTCCGCGCTCACTCGATCGCCGGTGAACGGGTTCGAACGCGTCGATTTAGTCGAGTGACGAGTCCAAAGGTCGAGTTGAGCTGTCAAAGTATCCATAGTTTGTTTTTAATAATCTCTTAAATTATTATCCCCCTATTAATATTATCATACTCTTTAATTATAAGTGTCGAGTTCCAAATATTTGGAAAACGAATATTCATGGAACATGAAGTCGCCACTTTATAAAAATAACCAAATAAAATAAAGTGCATATTTAAATTTTGAAAAAGAATTAAATATACCCGGATAAAAAGAAATTAAATTGAAAATAAAAAACATCAGGTTAGTAGGTAATTAATTTTATTTCAAAAGCATATTATTTTTAATTATGATAACCTTTGCATTTTACATTGTTCATCTTGCTGATCTTAAATTACTTATGAACTGTACTCGCTCAAGGTGCGAACGACATTTGGTCGAGTCGAGTAGTTTAGCTACTAAATCGATACTCTACTGGGCTAAATTACTCAATGCGAACCAGGCTTTAGAGAAGATGCACGAACTGCATATCTCTAATAAGTGTCACTCCATACTGCATTCTTTTTCGGTACAGTTCTTTCATCCACCAACGCACTCTTCGTTCATGTTTTTTCTTCTGTATAACATTGCGAATAATTAAAAACGCTGCTGCTGCTCGTGCACGACTGGCCTGCATGTTGAACGACCGAACACTGGAACAGTTGCCACACGCGCCATGCGCGCTTAGTTGATATCAATGGAATATTTGGAGCACGTTCTGCGGAACGCACTCTTGGCGCGGGTGTTGATGGTACGCGCGCCAGGAGCGCATAGTGGATACGCAGCTTCAGCGAACGCGACGCCGCGCGCCGCGCGCGCCGCCCGATTTACACGTATTGAGTAGTTATGTAGTTAACTAAATTTATAGTGCTTCATTGCATGTAAACATAATTTAGTAGCAAGCCGCAACTTAAAATTTAGTTAACTGCTAAACTAGTTAATTAGAATGATTTCTATTTTTCGCTTAAGATGGTGGGCGGGGCATGTCACTTCACACACACACTTGACACGTCTGGACAGGCACTAGATGAGTGAAATGGATTAGTGTATAGAAGAATAAACCCGGGCTGGTTTTCTTGTTCCTGAAATAAAATGCTACTAACGCCATACTGATCTCATCTTTACATTACATTTCTACACAGTCTTGTGGGTTCGGTCATTTCCCTAATGATTTCATCTCTAAAATAAATTTAGTCACATAACTTATGACTTTGTTACTATGTTGAATGTCTGTCTCGAGTGAACTAATGAGCTTAAGTACTTCAATACGTTTGGACATATGCAATGCAATTAAGTACTTAAAGTTAAGTAGGTAACTAAATTTTAAATTGCAACATGCTACTAAATTGTGTTTACATGCAATTAAGCACTTAAAATTTAGTTACCTCTGCCGACGCGTACAGCAGCCGCGGTAGGCGTCGGGAGAGGTCATACAGAAGCGTTGCCCTCTTTCTTTCTTCCCCCTACAAGGGCCACCGGCAACTTGAACACAGCACACAGTTGTCAACTTATTAGATGATTGACATACACCTTTTGCCCAAGTGCGACGCTTGCTTTAGACACTAGACTAGTTATTTCGGACGCTATGTATTGTTAATGTATATATTTAATTGAAACTTATAAGGTTTTTTTTTATTTACAGGATACTTTACGTATGGAGTTACGATTTCTACGTCCAGATAAATTTGGTATCTTAAGAGTTCCAGTTTTTATTTTTGTATGATTTGAGTAAATAATATAAAACACATGAATATTTTTTAATTTTAAATCCAAAACACATGCATACATACAAAGTACAAAAAATATATTATATAAATGAACAAATTTACTTTTAATTTAATACAAAAACGCATTCCTGTGTTCACACGGTTTTACGCAACTACACAACAAAATATTTATGTAGTCTATGCCATTTACTATTTCAGTTTAATTGCGTTACAAGGGCTCAATTGACGTCGTTTATACGATATAAATTTTGGCAATTTAGCAGTTATATGACCGGTTGTATTTGATATCCTTTTTTGAGAATATATTTCTAATACAGCCTTTTTGGTTTCTTTTAACTGCAAAATATCTTCCGGTCTATCCAGTTTTTCCGGATCATGATCTTCCTCAGTAGTGTCTAGAGAATCTGATAAGAAAAATAAAACTTTATCACTTGCAAAATATATTATTTTCTCTTCGTTACTTCTTTTTTTCTCTTGTATATTAGGATAAACGGAACATGATGTTTTTTGTTTTGACACTGGGTGTGGGCCCATAGTGGTGGACATATTTGTCACTACAACAGATTTAAAATTTATGTTTTTGGAATCTGCTGCTTCCACCTCGATCAACTTAGGTCGGTTGTTTAAACTTATATTTTTTTCTATTGCCCTTTTACTTTCACAAGAAGAACCAAATTCATTGTTATTCTGAATAATTTGAAATTTTCCTGTAATATCACTGCAAACACATGGACTGTCACTTAAATCGTGTGTTGAAAAAATTGGATCTTCGGACCCGCTACATGTTTTAGAAGATATATTCAGCGCAAGAGTACTGTTGCAGTTGCAATTTGTCGATGGCAACGATCTACATATACAGGTGTCCTCAAAATCACTGCTATCAGATGTAAGAACGGCATGTAATAAGTGATGTATTCTTTTAAATTTAGTTTTTCGGTTTCTCTCTTTAATGTTTCCCACTGACTCAAAAATTTGTTTCAAAACTTCCTTTTTTTGATTTGTACCGAGATTTTTCAAAATGGAAACAAGTTTTCTACTCATGGTACCCTCATACCCTCTTAAATTTTTACTATCAATTCTATTGCCTCTCTGAGTTTTCCTAATAATATTTTTAAGTTTTTCGTAAGAATGAATGTCACTTATTATTGAAATGCTTTCTCTGGTCGTTTTTGAGTTGTCATTCCTGATTGTTTTACTATTGATAAAAATCGACGTGTTACTTATTTTAGACGTTGAAAAATTTTCCTTAGTTTGATTATTTGACGTAGGTTCTTTTTCGATATCAATATTGTATAGAGTATTTGGTACATCTACGGCGGTTCTATGTACGGAGTAGGCGTGTTCATTTAAAAATACTTCGTTATAATTAGTTGATACTAGTTTATCAGATTTTGCTGTAGTATAATAGTAATGGCTTTCAGTTTCATGTGACGCGCTTGAGTTCTGTCTCATATTTTGTATGTTTAAATCTTTTCTTTGTTTGAACTGGATATTCTTCTCTTCTTCTAAAACATATATTTCATGTGGAGATTTAATGATACTATTAAGTATTGAATTCTCTTCAGCGTTGCTAATATTGTCGTATCGGTTTCGATTAAATTCTATATTTTTTTCTGGTTGTTTAAATTTCAACGTTAAATTTATTTCGACAACGTTAGACATACTTAAATTACTCTTTTCCGCTTTAATATCTAAGCACTTTTGATCACTTAAAATATTTGCTGCTGTTATTCTGTTGACATAGGAGTCTCGATACATGTCACTGACTAGATCATTTTTATCACCAATTTTGTCACATCGTTTATACTCCTTTCTTTCATATAAAGTGTTTCCATCTTCATCTTGCACCTTAATATTGTAATCTCTTCGAAATTCATGTGAGCTTGGAGTTACTTGCTTTAATCTTATTAATAAATTTTCCTTTGAATTGACTTTAATTATGTCGAAGTCTTTATCTTCTCTTTGTCTTTTTTTCAGAGATGTCAGAGAACTTTCATATAAGTTTTCATATTGCCGCACATGTGGACAACTTGATAATGTACAACTTCCCCCTTCATTCATATTTTCATTCTCTGTGTATGCTTTATTTGTTCTTCCGTCCTCTTCCTTCGTTAGACAAGTACATGGACATCCACTACCTTTAGAACTTTTACACCCTTCTTCTAGAGAGGATGTCAAGTCTGAGTCGGTAACTTCTGATTTTATATTAATGTATCTGTGGATATCCGGGATAGAACTTTGAATATCACAAATGATACCATTATATTCATTCATACCTAAGGTATTTTTTTTGGAAATATTATTAATACCATTACATAGATGGATACCGCGGGTAGCACTTCGAGAATCACATCTGATACCAATATATTCATTGCTATCGTCGTTCTGTTTTTTGCAAATATTTTTGATAATTCTTTTGCAATTACTACAGATATCTTCATATTTATTGATACAGGAGGTAGTTTGTTTGGCAATACTACTGGTACCATTATGTTGATGAATACCGGAGTTAGTTCTTTGGAAATTACTACAGCTATCATTATATTGATGGCGTTCGGGGGTACTACTTTGGGTATCACTACTAGTATTTTGATTACATTCATTGCTATTACAATCAATGACACTGATTTCATCATGATGATTGTTGCTGTGGCTGGTCTCTCGGGCATTACTTCTGATATTTTGATTATATTCATTGACATCGAGAGGAGTACATTCGTCAATTTCATTGATAAGCTTATGTTGATTGATACTGCGGCTTGTGTCTCTGGCATTATTTCTGCTATTATGCTTATATTCATTGAGGGCGGCACATGGGTCAATAACATTGGTACCATTATGTTGATTGCTACTGCGGCAAGTTTCTCGCGCATTATTTTTGGTACTTTGCTTATATTCATCGATACCAGGGGTAGCACATGTGTCATTTCCACTGATAATATTAGGTTGATTAATACTGTGACTAGTATCTCTGGCATTACATCTGGTTTTTTGATTATATTCATTGATACCGAGGGTGGCACATGGGTCAATAACATTGGTACCATTATGTTGATTGCTACTGCGGCAAGTTTCTCGCGCATTATTTTTGGTACTTTGCTTATATTCATCGATACCAGGGGTAGCACATGTGTCATTTCCACTGATAATATTAGGTTGATTAATACTGTGACTAGTATCTCTGGCATTACATCTGGTTTTTTGATTATATTCATTGATAATATCGAGGGTGGCACATGTGTCAATACCATTGGTACCATTGTATTGATTGATACTGCGGCTAGTTTCTCGTGCATTACTTTTAGTACTTTGTTTATATTCATCGATACCAGGGGTAGCACATGGGTCATTTCCAATGATAATATTAGGTTGATTAATACTGTGACTAGTACCTCGGGCATTACTTCTGGTTTTATGATTATATTCATTGGTACCGTTGGTGACATATTGATCAATACCACTACTACCATTATAATGATTGATATTGCGGCTAGTTTCTTGGGCATTACGTCTGATACTTTGATTATATTCATTGACAGCGCGGGTATTACTTTGGTCAATACCATTGATAAGACTGTGTTGATTGTTACTGCGGCAAGTTTCTCGCGCATTACTTTTGGTACTTTGTTTATATTTATCGATACAAGGGTCAATAGTGCTTTGGTCAATACCGTTGATAAGGCTATGTTGAATGCTACTGCGGCAAGTTTCTCGCACATTACTTTTGGTACTTTGTTTATATTCATCGATACAAGGGTCAATAGTGCTTTGATCAATACCATTGATAAGACTATGTTGATTGCTACTGCGGCAAGTTTCTCGCGCATTATTTTTGGTACTTTGCTTATGTTCATCGATACCTGGGGTAGCACATGTGTCATTTCCACTGATAATATTAGGTTGATTAATACTGTGACTAGTACCTCGGGCATTACATCTGGTTTTATGATTATATTCATTGGTACCGTTGGTGACATACGGATCAATACCACTACTACCATTATAATGATTGATATTGCGGCTAGTTTCTCGCGCTTTACCTCTGGTACTTTGTTTATATTCATCGGTACAAGGGGTAGCATATGAGTCAATACCATTGATAAGACTATGTTGATTGCTACTGCGGCAAGTTTCTCGCGCATAACTTTTGGTGCTTTGTTTATATTCATCGATACAAGGGTCAATAGTGCTTTGGTCAATACCATTGATAAGACTATGTTGATTGCTACTGCGGCAAGTTTCTCGCGCTTTACTTTTGGTACTTTGTTTGTATTCATCGATACAAGGGGTAGCACAAGGGTCAATAGTGCTTTGGTCAATACCATTGATAAGACTATGTTGATTGCTACTGCGGCAAGATTCTCGCACATTACTTTTGGTACTTTGTTTATATTCATCGATACAAGGGTCAATAGTGCTTTGGTCAATACCATTGATATGGCTATGTTGATTGCTACTGCGGCAAGCTTCTCGCACGTTACTTTTGGTACTTTGTTTATATTCATCGATACAAGGGTCAATAGTGCTTTGGTCAATACCATTGATAAGACTATGTTGATTGCTAGTGCGGCAAGTTTCTCGCGCATTACTTTTGGTACTTTGTTTATATTCATCGATACCAGGGGTAGCACATATGTCATTTTCACTGATAATATTAGGTTGATTAATACTGTTACTAGTATCTCTGGCATAACTTCTGTTTTTATGATTATATTCATTGGTACCATTACATACACATGGATCAATACCACTACTACCATTATAATGAGCGATATTGCGGCTAGTTTCTCGCGCTTTACTTCTGGTACTTTGGTTATATTCATAGATATAAGGGTCAACAGTGCTTTGGTCAATACCATTGATATGGCTATGTTGATAGCTACTGCGGCTTGTTTCTCGCCTAATACATCTGGTAGTTTTTTTATTTTCAACAATACCGAGGGTCGCACATGAATCAATACCACTGGTACCGTTATATTGATTGATCCTAGGGCCAGTTTTTCGCGAATTACTTTTGGGACTTCGTTTATATTCTTTGATAGCGTAGGTAGCACATGGCTCAATACTACTGAAACCACTACATTGATTGATACTGCGGCCTGTTTCTCGTGCATTACTTCTGGTAATTCGTCTATATTCATTTTTAACGAAGGAAGTATTTTGTTCAATACCATTAATAACACTAGGTTGATAGATAAAGCAGCCAGTACTTTTTTTACATTCATCGATACCAGGAGAAGCATTTGGGTCAATATCATTGATATTATTAGGTTGATTTATACATCGGCTAGTATCTGGGGCTTTACATCTGTTATTTTGTCTACATTTATCGTTACTAGGTGAAGCACATGGGTCAATATCATTGATAACATTAGGTAGATTCATACAGCGGCTAGTATCTGGGGCATTACATCGGGTACTTTGTTTACATTTATCGTTATCAGGTATAGCACATGGGTCAATACCATTAATAACATTAGGTTGATCCATACAGCGGCTAGTATCTGGGGCTTTACATCTGGTACTTTGTTTACATTTGTCGTTACCAGGTGAAGCACATGGTGACCCCATACCACTGCTAACATTAGGTTGATTCATACAGCGGCTAGTATCTGGGACATTAAATCTGGTACTTTGTTTACATTTATCGTTGCCAGGTATAGCACATGGGTCAATACCACTGCTAACATTAGGTTGATTTATACCGCGGCTAGTATTTGGGGCATTACATCTGGTACTTTGTTTACATTTATCGTAACAAGGTGTAGCACATGGTGACCCCATACCACTGCTAACATTAGGTTGATTCATACAGCGGCTAGTATCTGGGACATTAAATCTGGTACTTTGTTTACATTTATCGTTACCAGGAATAGCACATGGGTCAATACCACTGATAACATTAGGTTGAATTATACAGCGGCTAGTTTCTGGGGCATTACATCTGGTACTTTGTTTACATTTATCGTTACCAGGTATAGCACATGGGTCAATACCACTGATAACATTAGGTTGAATAATACAGCGGCTAGTTTCTGGGGCATTACATCTGGTACTTTGTTTACATTTATCGTTACCAGGTATAGCACATGGGTCAATACCACTGATAACATTAGGTTGAATTATACAGCGGCTAGTTTCTGGGGCATTACATCTGGTACTTTGTTTACATTTATCGTTAACAGGTATAGCACATGGGTCAATACCACTGATAACATTAGGTTGATTCATACAGTGGCTAGTTTCTGGGGCATTACATCTGGTACTTTGTTTACATTCATCGTTACAAGGTGTAGCACATGGTGACCCCATACCACTGTTAACATTTGATTGATTAATACAGCGGCCAGTTTCTCGTATAATAGTTCGTTTACTTGGGTCAATACATTTGTTTTTTGCGCAGGTAGCACATGGGGCAGTACTGTTATCCATATTTCGGTGACAAGAGTGACTAGTCTCTCGTACATTAACTTTGGTAAGTTCTTTGCAAATGGAAGAACATAAGTCCTTATAATTATTACCTTTATTTTGATTGCCACTAAAATTGTCAGACATATAAAATTGATCGTGCTCACTTTTGTTACTAGTAGAACCTCGTTTTTTTAACATTGGGCCAGTCCACGACGATTGATCTAATGTCTGTATATCAAAACGGGTCGATTGTGTATTTTTTTGTTGTACTGTCGGTCTTCTGGCACACCTATATGTGTACCGGTGTCTAGAGTTTCTCTTACAACAGGCTGGATTTCTTTCATTTTGACAAATTTCTCTACAAGCAGGTGACGGAATTTCAAGAATTTCAGTGTCAATTTTAGCTTGTTTACCTGTTTTTGTCATACAATGCTTATATCGCAATATCCCTTCCAATGATCTGTCATCTAATGATATATGTCGATACGTATTAAACTCACTATCATGCGGTGAGACACAGCAAGGTTTACTCGGTTTATACGATCTACTTTTTTTACAACTTTGTCCAAATCCTGAATGCATGCAGCTCCGCTTCTCATCTTTATCATCTATCCAATAAGCTTTATTTATAGCTGAATTTATTATTCTCCTTCTATATACCTCTATGGAATCTTTTGGACATGCTCTTAACTTTTTTCCTTCCAGTTCTTGTCCTGTCTTGTGACCCAATTTTAACTTACGAAAAAAACTGCGCAGTTTATGTTCCTCTTCTTCTTTGGTTGGTAGGCATGATGGGAATTCCGCTACTTTAAATGAGATAATAGATGCGTGATAATCTGCACACACATTTGAATGAGATTCAGAGTACCGCTTGTATTCACTTATGTTTGAACTATGTTCTGATGATGTAAATATTGACGATTCATTCACGTAAGATGTTAATATGTCAAAGCCCAGTGGCAAAATACTCCGACAGTAATCTTGTAAGTAACTCTCAGCGAGTTTACACTTTTTATTTGATTTTAAAATTTGTTTCGATTCCTCATCCGTAAGGCAATCTGGAATTGAAATCCTGCAAAAGCAATATTATTTTTTTTAAATTGTTTAAATGGTCAATAATACTTATTTACTTATATATTTAGTACAAGGTCTAAACTAAAATGGCTCCTGCATGGTTTAGGCACAAGATGAAAGGTATATACGGTTACTTTTTGGTCACCGGCCAAATTTTCAGGTTTGGTTCAGAATCAATAATACATTCGATTTATGAAATAAAAAAATAATTAGATGTAATTACTTTATCCCATGGTTTAAACATATTTCTTGGTCACCTTGAAGTCGATACATTTCATGTGCGAACAACGATCGATGTATTTTTAAGCACCATTTGAAATCGATTTTTATTTAACAAAATATTACAATTAGATGATAAAATTTTAAACAAACCCTTGGAATGGTGTTTACTTTTTGTTTTAAAATTTGGGCGGTGGCCAAAAATGAAACCTGTTTAGAATTCATTAAATATTATTATGTACCTCTATACGATACATTTTATATTTATTAGGTAAACAGAGGTTTTATATAATAATTTTGACATACAATTTAAAACGTACATGGCTTTTTATTATCTGTATTTTATCTGCTGCATTTTTACTATTAAGTAAGACCCCGTTCAGATGACAAGCGTTCAACGCGCGTTTGGGTAACGCGCGTTTCAAGTTTAAGTTTTAAAATTTAAAACGCGCGTTAGCATGTGAACGGCCTGAACAAAAAGTATGTAGTTGTAAACGCGCGTTACCCAAACGCGCGTTGAACGCTTGTCATCTGAACAGGGTCTAAGTACTACATCTATACTAATATTATAAAGAGGAAAACTTTGTTTGTTTGTTTGGTTGTATTGAATAGGCTCAAAAACTACTGGACCGATTTTAAAAATTCTTTCACCATTCGAAAGCTACATTATCCACGAGTAATATAGACTATATTTTATTTTGGATCCGGTAGGTGGCGCTGCTGTCGGAATGTCAACTTCTAAACGGCTCAACCGATTGGGTTGACATTTTACATGGGTATTTCGATGGTTACCTGGATTGCAAAAAATACAATTGGATCCGGTAGGTGGCGCTGTTGTCGGAATG
>LUGF01059898.1:154334-166361 GCA_001625245.1 Calycopis cecrops
AGGTAGATGTTGTGACAGGCATCCGCTAAGAAATATATTTAGGTAAACTACGTACATAAGCGCGATGACGGCCGGTGAGCCGTTAGCGAGCGGGCCATAGCGGGCGGATGGTTGACGCCTGGTTGACGCCTCGCCGTAAGCCGGTCCCTATCCGAGGCGTTTCCGATCCGTTTCCCATTGGTGTGCGTTGCACTATGGAGTTTCATACAAAGAATACTGACCGGCTCGAGGTGATCCGTTTCCGATCCCTTTCCGAGTTGATAACTGTGCGGCGACCATTATAAGTATATTATCTATGGTTCTGTCTACGCCGTAGACAGAGGAAACTTGAAACGCCCTTATCGCATGTAGCTTTTTCTCTGTTTCGCAATTCACGTGCTAAACTTTGACGTTTCGTTGACGCATGAAGATAAATTGTATCCTATTTTGAATTTTTTAAAATTAATTCGATATTATTTTGAGTTTGGCCTTTAGCAGGGTCTATACGTAGTACTGCAAAATAGTACGGTGCAGTGTTTTTTGTTGTAGAAGTGATAGCGATAAAGAAATTCCCGGTTTATCTTTCCATTCGTAAGTATCACATTTGTTAGTTTATTTGTTAGAAGTTTTTCAATTTACCACTTTTTGTGACTATTATATGTATAATAGATACTGTTATTTTAAAGAAAATTAAGCGTCTATTTAATTAGTATTACGTATTCTAAGGTATTACGTATTATTAAAATTTAACTAAAATTCGATGTTGCCAAAGTTGTGCGGGGGAAATTGGTAATATAAAAACGAAAATAATATGGAAATTAATTATTAAAATTACTTACATAGTATTTACTAATTTTGTTTAATATTTCTTGACAAATTATTAATGATATTAATCTTAAAGTTTCAGATATCCCGTAAAACTAGAATTTCGAGAATTATGCATTGCAATTTGCAGTAATGAGAAGAAACAATTGTCTGCTCAGTAAAAGCTCTAAATATGCAGCAACAAATTTCATAATAGTCATTTTGTGAAGATAAGAATTAAAACATATTTAGGCAACTGAAAGATTTTCTTATGAGGTAAGAAATTGTCAATACCTATACAGGATTATCCGAAAGTAAGATACAGAGATACTCATATTCCTGCGTAAAGACAACCTAAATCAGGTATTGTGTCCAATAGATACATAGCTTGCATCAAGTTAAATAATCCCTATTAGGTATTTAATATTTATTACCTTTTATCGACTGACAGTGTTATTTTTTTTTGACTCTATATCTTTTTTTATAGCATAAGATGGCAATCGGAGTATTTTCAGAACTTCTTCTCCTCCCTATTCCGTGGGCCACCGAATACTACTACACACCGTACGAGATCATATATTAGTATTAAACAATTTAATCAGAAGAATAAGAAATGTACATTTTTTATGGTATAGGAGGGGCGAATGGGCAGTCGTAGCCATGTTCATGACTATCGACGGCCATAGACAACCGCGTAGAGGCTATACAGATACTCTGTCCTCCTTTCTCCTCCCACCTCCATAGCCACCGGCTATTAACACGCCGAGCGAAACGCGACAGCACAGCTATCACTACGCCGGTCTCGGGTGAGCGTAAGAGGTACTTCTCCGGTCGTGCCGGCCCGATTCGGCTGCATGCAACCTTGGACTGTGTCAAGGGCAATAGAAAATAATAACATGGCTTTGTTGTTTTATTTCTAATTTTAAGTAACTTAGTAGGGTCAGGTAAGTCCCTAATGGTGGATCCGAAGAACCTAATTTTCTTGTAGCACTGGTGTAAGCCGCGCTATTAAAGAAACGAATATAAAATGGCGCCGTAGACAAATCTTACTTGCACACTGTTGATGTCTTTACTCTCACAATTTTGGTACGGTGAGAAAAACAATCAATCTCAAAAAAAATATTATTATATTTGTAAAATTCTTTACAATTATATGCTACTGTAGCTGCGCCCCGCGGTTTCACCCGCGTAAATTTCGATCCCGTGGAAAATAGAAAATCATCATATGATGTGATGCCCATAGGAACATTTTTTCCGGATCAGCCGATGGTAAGTGCTCAAAATCCATGGACGCTGCTGATCTATAAGTATAGATATACCTGGTAGCTTTATTTTACACTAGCTACGGCCCGTGGTTTCACCTGCGTAAGTTTCGATCCCGTGTAAAACCATCCCATGGCATTCCATGGGAAATTTTTATTGGGATAAAACCTATCCTATGTGTTAATCCAAGTTACTCTCTGTGTGTGCCAAATTTCATGAAAATCAGTTCAGCAGTTTTTGCGTGAAGGAGTAATAAACATACAAACTTACAAACTATCGAATTTTATAATATTAGTAGGATGGTAGTGCGATAGTACCCACCTACCTTCTAAATACAAGTACAATTAAGAAAATTAAGATCGCTCACAAGCTGCACGAAACTGTGGCATAGTCATCACTTTATGCCGGTATCATATTATGAGCTATTGGTATCTACCCGGTCGTGCACGCCCAATTCAGCTTCATAAAAAAAAACACATTTTATAAAATATTTTCTTATTACTTTTTGGAAAATTATGAATTAACGGATTTAGTTGCTTCAAGTATTATTTAATTCATTAATTTAATAAGCTTTAAATGCTAATTCTATTACATTGGTTAGTATAAAGTTAATTCATTAATAAAGTAATAAAAAATATAAAATGTTTTTATTGGCCCTAGTCTCGCGTCGTTTTGTGCTAGTAGGTACATTTTTATCATGATTTGGGGTAAAATAATTGAAATGGTAACCCTTAACACACCTTTATTTTTTGTCTTGCTCAGCGACACGCGAACCCGTAGTCTATTTCTCTGTCTACGTTGTTTACCATCGTGCCTAATGCCTATCAACAGACAGAGAGAAGTGAAAGGCTGTCACACACTAAGCAGATACGATCATATTTTACTTGTTTATAAAACCATCCTTCAATTGACGGTAAAATATAAATTATCTGCGTAGTCTGTGGTGCTCCTTGAGGTCACTATAGAGAGCGATATTAACAGATATGCGCTAAGATACAGATGTCTTACCCCATCTGCATTATCTGTGACAAGCTTAAGATAGTGGACATTGTTGCTAGATATCTAGTATAGTGCCACAAACTTATCTGACCCGGTGACACCTGGTGACAGTAGCGCTCTAGTCTAATGAAGTGTTGCCATAAAAATAAAAATTCCGATTTTTAAAGTAAAAATAATGTGTGGTGCAGGGATAATTAAAATTATGCCATCAAAAAACTAAAATCATGACCACTATTATTTTAATAGTTAATTAGAAATAAAAGAATGAGGTATTACATTTTAATGTTTTAATCATGGTCGTGTAAAATATCAAATTTACAAACAATCAACAGTTTTACTTTATTAATTTATTAATGGAGCTTGGAGACGTTTCTCTTCTTGCATAAAAGAAAAAACTATAAAACTATGTTTCTCCCATCCCTTTAGGGTAAATGAGTTTTGTGCGTCGCTCCACTAATAAAACTGACAACAGATTGTCATTTCAAAATTACCGCTTTAGTTCTAGTCTTGGCCACCGGGTCAGATAACTTTGTGGCATTGTAGGTCATTTGATGCATTGCACATGATATTGTCATAAACATTATGGCAATGTTATCGCGTACAGTTTATAAGTTGCCGGTGGCTTACCATTGACCGTGCCATCCGCAATTTCGAGAGTCTGTAGTTGCCGAATGGCTCTGATTATTAGGCTCAATGTTATAAAAATAATGCTACTACACTCTATGACCATACTCTTGGAAATATTCCGACGGAGGAAAATATCTTTTCTCTATCTACGATATATGCAAATTAAATGCTAAGTTACAGATAAGTACTACCGAGAGCGAGTACATAGTTTTTATCGTTGGCCATGTTACCTTCCACCAGCTAAAACTGATAACCTATAAACAGGGTTTTTGTGCGATAGGCTGCGAAGAAATTTCCTACGCAGTTGCCAGTTGCAGGTTATGCTTAGCACACGGCGGACGTCATTTCAGAAACTTGTAGTAAAAAATAAAAATGTATAATATTTAGGATATTTTATTGATTCTCCAATTTTATTCTTCAATTATAAACTCTCCTTTTTATTGAGATTTAAACTTAAACAACGAAATAAGAACAATAAACTCAATAATTAAATTCAAATTAGAATAAAGTTATATTGGCTGGCAAGTTAAAATTTTACTTTGATCATTCATTTTTTAGCCAAGTGGATACTGATATTTTGTAGCGATTTTATCGAAATTAATGATTCTGTAATAAAAAATAACGGCCAAATGTTAAAAATTATCCCTCGACACGTACGCGCCTTTTTTCTTCTGCGAGTCGTCGCGCGGGGTCTCTAGGGACCCCAAAAAGAAAACTACCATTTTGTTATGTTATAACAATATTTTAAGAAGTATTGTGGCTGAATACAGTTAAGTTACATTATAATAAAATAATAACATTTCAAAACACTTCTTTATATTTAAAATTGAAGAAAAAACAAAAATGAGGAACATTTTTTCCATATTATTTTTAACAAGTTTAACTTAATATAGGTTCTTTTATAATAAACTAAACATTTTCTATTCTTTTTATAATTATTTGCGAACAGAATAAACTTAAAAATAGAAATTAAACAGAAATCAATAAAAACGTAAACGTAGCAACGTGCGCCGGGTACGGTACCTACAGGTAGTAGATAAATAAACATTAAGGACTATTTGGTGAGTTGGTGAGTTAGAAGTACCAAAGGTTAAATTACGCAAATTTCAGAGTTGCAAATGTAGGTATTTATATTTGCTAAATTATGGGGTAAAATTTTCTTGTTGGTTTCGTTTTTATTTGGCAAAATATATGACGTATTGGCGATCTGGGTCATACAGGGTTAAATTTTAGTCACCTGAAAAATTGGTTGGTTGGTAAACATCAATCCAAGGGTGTGTTTTAATTTTTATCGCCTAATTGTAGTATTGTGTTAAAAAAAAATAATTTGAAACGGTCCTTAAAAAATACATCGATCGTTGTTCGCACACGAAGTGTATCGACCTCAAGGCTCAAACAGCGGACGGACGCTAGGCCTGTATAGCAACGCTTCTAGGACATATTATACAGAGTTCATTGCTACTGGCGCCCAACGGTTAAATAGTGCGCGCCGAGATAGTTATCTACACGATAATATTTTTAGTGTAGGATAAAAAAGAATTTTATTAAATTTTTTATTCTTTTTTATTTCATAAGTAAATGTATTATCGATTCTGAACTAAATCTAAAAATTTGGGCGATGACTAAAATTTAACCCTGTAGGTATAAGTACATTATACATTTCTTGTTTCTATATTTTTAGTGAATATGTCATCATACAAAATTTAATGAATATTATTTACAGATACTAATGTTACCTACTTCAATAAAATATTTATTAGCGTACTAAGTATCATAAATATTTTTATGAAATCAGCAGTTTTTGTATGCCCAAATACCAAAATAGAAAAGGAAAAGAAGCACGGCCTTAGAAAATATTTATTAATCCCATTGAGTTATTATTACTACGTAGTACATATAACTCAATGATTAATCCACAAATTTTATTGTTATAAAATATAATATAATCATATTAATATTCGCAATAGAGTAAAAGCTCTTTTAGCATCTAAAAGGTTACCCACTGAAATTTAGAGGGTACAATTTAAATTATTAATTTTTTTTATCCTTTACTTACAGGTAATCTTATTAAAATATACAACCTCTACGAGCAAATAGACGCGTGACATTACTAGTGACAGGTGAGCAAACATTTTTGGAAACGGTCGAAACTGGTTTTATTTTTTAATGGAAAAAATGATTTTTGCACTTATATGGTGAGTTGCGCATTGGTAATATATTGAATAACTATTAACTACATTATGAAATATGTAATTGATATTCACGAGGAAAAATGCGAAATGAACGAAATAATTTATAATTAATAATAATCTTTATTCAGACAACAAAGGGCCACATTTTTAAGTGATTAATTGTGTTCTGTTGTGTTGTGTATAATGTTGTCGACGGTGGTTTCTGTCTAAAAAAACTAACGCAGTGTTGGGCGGCTGAAACGAAAATCTTTATATTTAGACTAAAATAACAAAAAACCATCCGCATAAATTTCAATCCCGTGGAAAATAGAAAATCTTTCCATGGCATCCCATATACACACTTTTTCGGGTGAAAATAATCCTGTGTTAATCCAAGTTACTCTCTGTGTGTGACAACTTTCATGAAAATCGGTTCAGCAGATTAAGCGTGAAGGAGTAACAAACGAACAAACATACAAACTTTGCATTTATAACACATAAGAACACCGATACAATACATACAACGTGTAGGCTTCGAATACTGACTAAACTGACAGACAAAGCCTGGAAAAGGCATCTTCTTCTCAAGGTATTCTGTCATAAACTAATTTTTGATTTTTGATAGGACGCTTTGCTCTCCTTTCCCCTAAATGGGCCACCGGGAATTCATATCACATGAAACGCGATAACACAGCACATTCGCTTTACGCTATCGTGTGAGCGAGAGGTACCTTCTGATCGTGCCGGCCCAATTCAGCTGCGATACAGCATGGTACTACCTCTTTTATCTCATTTCATACGATAAATGATCATTAATTTATTTAAAACTAGCAAAACTTACTTCAAGGGACCCATTTAAGTTAAGTAATTTGAAAGAAATTTAACAGATATAAATTACAATGTCTAAAGTTATAAGTCTCTAAGAGGAAAATGCCGATAGATTAAAAATATTCAACTGGTATATCTATATATTAATATGTGAAGCAAAAACTTTAGGAACATTTTTCGAAAACTGCGTGGACGGAGGAATATGAAATTTCACTTATAGTTAACGTAAAAGAGAAGTGCAAGACGCTAATATATTTTAATAATAATATTTATAAAGTAGGTACTTTATTTTAATAAATAAAACTTTACACACACCGTAATTATAGATGAAGTTTCTATGTTTCTTTTGCAAGTGTTGAAAATTCTACATAAATTGTTTACCTTAGTTATAATGTCATAACATATCATATAATATTTAGTTTTTAATTACAAAAAAGTTTCACTTAGATCGAATATCTAGTTTCGCGGGTCCACTAGTAAATAATACAAAAGTCTCAATCTTAGCTATTTTAATAACTACAAAATTTATTTACAGATACATTTTTCATATGATAGCAAGTCAGAAAACCAAGAAAGTACTATTAGAAATAAAAATTTACAAAAACAAATACAAAAGAACAAAAAATATGAATGAAAACAAATTGCACGACAAAAAACATAGCAGAGGGAACTCGAATAGATTCATTTGTTCTATATGCTTAAATAAAAATACCCCATTAGAAAATGCGTGCACTAACGAGTGCCCAAATCAAAAGTCCAGATCATGCCCAGTGTGTGAGAGAAGCTATATTGCTGAAGATAGCGCCAAAAACAACGATAAGGCTAAAACTAATGTTCAAACATGTTCTGACGGTAATCCAAATTTAACATTGCTAAATGAAGTGCTGATTGAATTTCAAAACAAGAAAGAATCAAATTCTAAAGTTAGAAAAACAGTCATTTTCAAAGACGCCTGTGTGGGTACTGAGAATAATAGAGAATGTATTCGAAAATTATCAAATAGTAAAATATTTCATTTCTCCTTAGGAGATTGCGTACAAAATATTGAAAACTCCAAATTCACAATAATAAGTTGCCACGAAGACGCAGCGGAATCTCGTATGTCGCTTAAAAATAAATCATCTTCGATACCACAAATGAAAGTGGAAGAATTGAAAAAATCCTTAAAAAAAGATAAAGTTGAAGGCAAAGATCCTATTGAAGAAGTTAACAGAATGTTTGCAACTGTCCGCAAAAATGATATAGGCATAAAGTCAGACGATAACAATAGACCTGTGACTAGAAATGGACCCAGAATATTACCAGTTGTAACAACAAGCAATGATCAAACGAATTCTAAGGGCTGCCATCACATGTCCTGTGGGGATTCCAATAAGCGTAGTGCTCGTGCGGATTATAAAGTTCCTTCACCATGTTTTTATTGTCACCGTGAAATCATTTGTAGTCATTGTGGATTTAGTAAATAGGACTACCGATAATTGATTTGAAAATTATTTAATTATTTAAATGAAACTAAAACACATTGTTCTTCTACTTTTATTTCTTTATTCCTCTGAAGTTTTTAGATATTCGTAGGCTCACCAAAGTAAAAAATAAAACTAGCAAAAAGAGGTTTTAATATGGTACTTTAAAAGTATACAGAGATAAGGAGGTATAAAATTTAATGAGTAAATTACAATATAAAATACTAGTTAATAATGAGAAGTAATCAAAAGTAAAAACTGTCGGATGTATATTCCTTGTCGCCTCTGAAATTAAAAAAAAAGTGTTTTTTTAGTACTTTTATAGCAAATCGTGACCTAAATCCACACTTAAGGCACACGTTCCCTTGGTTTAAATGATCTATTATTACACCTTGCGCAAAATGTTTCACGAATTATTATTGTTTCGTGAATTATTTGAGATTTTCCATATTTTATTGTGTTTGACGTTGTTAATAACGGGTGTCACAAAATTAACTCAGAATTTGAATTTGTCGCCATTTGTGTAATATGTGCTGGCAAGCAAAAAAATATAATAATTTGAGCTGAGACTTGAGGGTTAGTAAAATGGAGGGTTACACGATAGAACAACTTAATAATAGCCAAGAAAAAAAAATTGTTTCGTTGATCAGAATTGGCCCTCTAGATCGTGATTTAACACCTTTAGATTTATTTTAATGGGATTATTTGAAATCACAGGTAAAGGGGCCCATAGCCACCTGTGCATTAAAGTATGGGATACAAGGCTGCATAAAAGAAATTCAGCCACTTTTATGCAAAATAGTCATGAAAAATGTCGACAAACGAGTGCGTATGATGCAAAACAGTGGATACTAATTTCCTGGTGTTATTCCATAAATAAGCTATGTACTTTACGATCCCGTTAAATAAAATAAAATAAAAAGGCTAAAAAAAGCTGTGTTTTCTGTTTAATTAAAATTTTGCGTGAATTTTGGGACACTCATTACATTATTAGTATTGGTATTGGATATATTTTTTTTTAATTGTACATAGTGGAGTTCCTGGGGTTTTTTACCTCGGACTAGAGTTACAGTGAATGAATTAATATGATCGATGTGGGATATTATTTTTTAAACTATAAATAGCAATGTTCGTGGAAAAAGGAAGTTCAAAGGAAATGACGTAGTTATTCAGTAACATGTACATCCCAATAATAATGAATCAATTACCTGTTCCGGATTGTTTATTGCAAATGTTATTTTGTAGTTGCAAAAAGGGATGTGGAGCTGCGTGTGGATGCCGAAAAAGTGCTTTATACTACAGTGTAGTATGTTTACAGTGCAGCGGAAATAGTTGTTACAATACTTCACCAGACTACAGATAGATGAAGTAGACGTAGACAACAATGTAATATATGTATTTAAATAAACAGACTCTGTACTAATATTTTTTTTGCTTTTCATTAAATATTTGCTTGGTCGTAATTAATTATCTTATTTTTTTTAAATGTACACAATAGAGTACAGTTCATTTACTTATAATTATTAAACTAGCCGAGAAATTCCATTGTATATAGCAGCTGCCGCTCCGCTCTCTCCTCCACGTTTTTCTGCCTGTTCGAGATCCCTACTGCTATTTTCATACACAGGTATCTTTTAAAAATGTTCCTATATGTCTACTCTGCTAAGATTTAACATATAAATAAAAAAAAATACTGTTTTAAGTGAAAATATATGGTCAAACATTTTTTTATAATAATTTGTTAAAAAAAACAAAAAAAAAAAATGAAATGCACAAAAAAATAATGGGTAAACATTGCTATTTAAAGTTTAAAAAACAATATCCCACATCGATCATATTAATCCATTCACTGTAACTCTATTCCGAGGTTTTACGGTTTTATATGCTCCAGGTACTCCACTAACACAAAAAGTTCAATTATTTCATATATTTTTTGGATCTGGAAGAAATGGTGTAATAGGATGAAGGTTTGAGGTCAGTTCGGTTCAAAAGTAACATCACGATCGTTTATAATTTTTAAAACGTAACTTCCTCTTTTCAGAGCTAACCCTACTTAATATATCCTGAAGATAACACAACAGCTATTACAGCGCGCCGGTGATTTGCGAAAAGTGCTACCGCGGTTGCGCCGAGACTGTCTGACGTTTTGTTCAAACAATGAGAGATGAGGTATCTCTCCAAATTTAGAATCATTAAGAGTAGTTGGACTGTGCGTGTTTTCTATACAAACGGATATACTTAACAGCAACGTGCGACGCTACGCTGCGTGATGCGTGGCAGCGTGTGAAGCGGCTTAAACTCTATGCGGGCTCCACACTCGACCCGCGAATTGTGTTAGCGAATGACAGTTTATAAAACATTTATAAAATAAAAATAAAAAACAAATGGAGATGAAAAATGTAGTTGCTAGATTTGGTTACGTTCCCTCCTTACCTTCCTAACCTTCCCCTCCATTATCATATCAACTCCATGTCATAATATGTTTGTACTGTATATTGATTTACACACAATTTAGTAAGCATGTTGCATAGCAGCGGAGTTGTTTTTTTTAATTTTTTTTTTATGGTATAAGGGAGCAAACGAGCAGTCGAAGCCATTTTCATGACTACCGACTCCCATAGACATCCGCATAGAGCTATACAGATGCGCAGCCCTCCTTTCATGGGCCACCGGCTATTTACACACCGCACGAAACGCGACAGCACAGCTGTCACTTTACGCCGGTCTTATGTAAGTTGACTGGCAATTTTCGAACTCTTCATTCCATCCATGAAACCATCAACACTCGCGATTCGCGGCCATTTGCGACCCGAGTGTAGAGCCGCTATTCCAAATTGTAAAAAAAAATACAGATTATAGAACAATGGAAAAGTATTTTACCGATTCTCTGGACTCCTGCTGCTACTTTTTTCGTATCCTTTAATGAACGGATGCTCTCGCGGACTGCCCGGGCTACAAGTGTCACGAAATTGAAAAAAAATACTGACAATCATACTGCCGATAGAACAATATAAAACTTAAAAGTACCTATATTAACATTCTAGTGACACAGGAAAGTGAAGCTACACACCGCCTATCTGTCACAAGTTAGCGTAGCTCCATGCTTCGCTACGTAAAGAATTCATAATATTTTTCTATGTTTAACGCTGTTTATATATATTAAGGTTTTTGTTTAAAAAAAAATACTTAATAAATTTTTTAGTGTCTTATTCGATTAGCAAATGCCTGTTGGTGAAAGGGTAGTAATTAAACGAGTGACTGTAAATTAAAATTTGAGGTATCAAAAATAATGAATTTAGCGTACAGAATTACTAAGTGAGCGACTGACTGCGAGCGACTAGAAATCAATAAAACAGCGACTTACAAACATCAATTTGAGCTGCTTAAAATACAAAATGAGAAACTTCATAATATTTGAGCGACCTAATAATTGTTTGAGTGACAACATTACGTTCTGCATTTTTTTCAAAATTTGGTAAACTATATAAATATACTGAGCTGCATTTTATCTTAAATGAAGTGTTTTGAATATTAAAACGTATGTGAAAAATGCTTTATTGCGCTGTGTACTGTGAGCACACATTTTTTTTTTAAATTTGCTTATGAAAAAATTATTTGAGCAGTGTTTTGTGAGCGCACATTTTTTTTTTAAATTTGATTAAGAAAAAAGTAATTGAATAATAATAATAATAATTAATACTGCTGGACCGGTTCAGTCGAGGGGGTTTTTGGTGAATATAACCGTTCCACACGATGAAAATTTCTTCTCCATCCTCCATGGGCCACCGGCTACTTACACACTGCACGAAACGCGCTAACACAGCTGTCACTTCACGCCGGTCTCGTGTACGCGAGAGGTACTTCCTCGGTCGTGCCGGCCCAATTCGGCTAAT
>LUGF01059898.1:166597-195124 GCA_001625245.1 Calycopis cecrops
TGAAATTAACAAAATAGACTGTTGTTATTCAATAAAAAAGGCGACTTGCCCCACGTAGTGTTCGTATGAAAAAGATTGATAAAGCAGTAAGGGAAAGAATTCGAAGAAATCCGGTCCGAAAGCAAAGGTTTTATCTCTGCAAATAAGGATAGCACCTAGAACCATGTCGCGTATTTTAAGAGATGACTTAGGACTTGCAGCTTGTAAGGGACGCACTGGTAATTTTTAACTGATAAATTAAAGATGAATAGGGTGGTAAAATCGAAACAGCTACTGGAGCGGTACGCAAAGGGAGGTCACAGAAAAAAAATGTTTACGGATAAGGTAACTTTTATAATTATGCAACATTTCAACAAACAAAATGACCGTATTTATGCTCAAAGCTCTAAGGAAGCTTCCCAATTAGTGGACAGATTGCGACTTGGGCATTATCCGACTTCAGTGATGGTTTGGTGGGGTGTTAGCTATGAGGGAGTCACTGAGCCGTACTTTTGTGAAGTGTATCATAACATCGACAAAGGTGTATCAAGACATTATTCTTGAGAAGGTAGTTAAGCCCCTTAATAACACCATGTTCAATAACCAAGTAGGGTCTTTCCAGCCAGTCGGTCGGTCGGTCCACGAAGTCTTGGTTGGAAGCGAACGTCTCGGACTTCATCAGAGCTGAAGACTGGCCGTCGTCTAGTCCCGATCTTAATCCGCTGGATTATGATTTATGGTCAGTTTTAGAGAGTACAGCTTGCTCTAAACGCCATAATAATTTGGAGTCCCTACGATTGGCAGTGAAGAATTTCCCAATGGAAAGTGCGCGTGCTTCTCTTGATAACTGGCGTCAACGTTTAAAGGACTGTATGGCAGTCAATGGAACTTCGAATATGCTTTTAATATTTTTAATTGTTTTATATTTGTGTATTAAACACAATTGCAATTAAATAAATATTTTTTTCCTTTATAACAGAACTTATGGCTAGACTAGGTATATAAAGATTTTACGAATATAATATAGCCGGCTTTGATGATCAAATAGGACACTTAAAAAAAATGTACAAAACAACTGATTATTTTTTTTTCATTACAAAAAAACCACTTTAACGAATTCACGACTTAAATAAACTGTGATTGTAAAGCATATCTGATATTTTAATAAATACCACAATATATTCCGTATGATAATATGCTAGTAGAGTTTTTATGGTTGTCGCTGGCAGCTAATCATAACTACCATTCATCACCATAAAGATAACATCCATAGAGTGTTGATGAAAGGTAACATAATAAACGTCATAACACTCATGATATTCAATGTTACATTATAGCCAGAAGACACTACATTGCAGACAGAAGAGAGAGAAGAGAAGAGAAGATTTTTCATAGCCACTCTACTTCCGATACGACCGACAATCTACCTTTCGCTCGCATGGCCGCAAAATGTCGCGTTTCACGCGGTTGGATCGTTTCCGATTGGCTATTGGAGTGAGAGAGAGAGTGAGAAGAGAGAAGGACGGCAACACGTCTGCGTAACAATTATGCGGATGTCTGTATTCTAATACCATACCGCCATGGTAAAAATATTTTAGAATGTAGTCATAGGCACAGTCATTTAAGGTTTTCAATTTTATTATCCTGAAAGCAAACGACTTCATAAAAAACTCTTATGTATTCTGAATGACAAGCAAATACTCACTCGCTCAGACCCAAATCATAATACGCCCTGTTGCCCGGTCGGACCAGGTTTTTGTGGCTAAATTCTTTCGCGAGCACTTTGTTTAGCGTTTTCGAAGAATTCATGAATTTGCTCATGTATTCGTTCAACGTCTGCATTTTCGTCAATACACGTTCGTTGTCCGTTCCACCTTTTGGCACATCGACCACTTCTTCTATCTCCTTCCTTATTTTCTTACAATCTTCCAATTTCGGTATATCCGTCCATTTTAAATCTGTATTAACTGACGCGTGTTTTAAGATTTTAACTTTAGGCTCCACTGTTTCTATTACAATTTCTCCTTCAGTTGCTATTTCATCTGGAGGTTTGTAATACGATTGCCTTATTTTGTACAGTTCGACTGTATTGTTCTTAGAGAGCGCATCTGTAGTTTTAGCCATGACTAGCTTAAGGAGATTATCAATACCAATTTTGTGATCGTTTAGAAGATGACGGTCTAGCACCGTTATTCTAAAACCAAATGATTTGATTAATAAATTAAAAAAATATAATTTTAGAAGAACACTCTTGGGTAGAATCTTCGCAAAGTCTTAATATTTCACACTTTGTAGGAATGTGGACATTGGTGTGCCTCTAAAGATACTATCGTTAAATCTACGTATCTGAGACCAATCAACAAATATTTATGTCAATAAACACAACAATCCATCTCGACAATTACAAGTGCAATAATACAAAGGACAGAGGAATAGTCTTATCACTTCACCTCACCAGTCGACTAGCTGCTTCAGCTCTGTGAAGCTTATCAACGAAAAAAAGAAATGAAACGGAAGAAGTCTAGCAGTTAAATCAGTTGGAGCGCCTAACATTCTCGCTGTATTTCCGTAAAATCAGAATTAGTTCAGGCGATGTTTTACCTACCGATCTCCGCTGTAAATGGAAAAATAATTCATCGTTGAGATCCGCAAGAGAACCAGGGTCACCGACATAACTGAGCGTCAGCAAACTGAAGTGCTAATGGACAGATCACATTGATCGGAGACCCGATACTCGCTGAGGAAGAAAGGTTATCTAGCCATTGCCTCGCACCGGAAGGCGGAGCGTTAGTCTGCCTCCACCTCCCGGTGGACTGACGACTTGGTTAAGCGGCTAAGACGGCTCGTGACCTACCTGGCGCTCTATGACCCTATGGCCTATGTCCAGCACGGCACTGATTGATGATGATGATGACGACGAAGTTGAAATTGTATACCTAATATTAATATTTTAATAGTAATAAAATTATAAAACCTATCGGTATCGAAGTTGCATAGGTGACAGCTGAATATTTCATTATGATTTTCTCGCGGAGTTTCAATTGTCTCTGTTGTCTCTAAAACATTGATCTTCGTCGGACATTCGTTTTGTAAACGAACAATCTGTAAATAGGTAAAACATTGGAGTAAATTTATATTAAAAGGAAAGTAAAAAGTATAATATATGTACAGGGTTATTTTTTGGTCACCGGCCAAATTTTCAGGTTTGGTTCAGAATCAGTAATACATTCGATTTAAGAAATAAAAAATATTAAAAAAATAATAAGATACAATTAGTTTGTCCCAAGTTGTAAAACATATTTCTTGGTCACCATGTGCATCACACTCGCGACTCACCGTAGGCCGACGTCACTGACCTTGAAGTCGATACATTTCGTATTAGAATAACAATCGATGTATTTTTAAGGACCATTTCAAATCGATTTCTATTTTACAAAATATTACAATTAGACGATAAAATTTAAAACACACCGTTGGAATGATGTTTACTTCCTTAGTTTAAAATTTGGCCGGTGACCAAAAAATAACTCTGTATATATTCCTTGTGTGCGTTTGTATATCACTGAACTCTACCTAAACGACTGGAATGATTTTGACGAATTTTTTTTTATGAAACCAGTGCCGGATTTGGCCCTGGCGTGCCTTGAGGCTTGAAGACCTAGGAGTTGAGAAGAAATTTCTTATATGGGCACAAAAATGAATTTAAAGGCTTAAGGTACAACTTAAGGTACAAGTTGGAAGCGGACGACGTGACGCAGCAGCGGACGACGTGTAGTCGCTTCATGTCGTCACGACACGTCGTCACGACCTATCGCTGCAGTCATGATTTCGAACCCGACTGCAGATAGAATCCAGTTGATTCCGAGTGTTCACTCCACTTCGTTCCTACCTGGTGTCCCACGACACCACATATCTTTTTTATATATTTTATTAGAAGAGGAAGAAGACGATGATGACTTTTATTTCAAACAATTCCAATTTTTTCCAAATACTATCTTTTATGACCGTGTTGGAATAGTTTTTATGAGATGCATCGTACAATGCAGGATGTTGGGCCACCTGGTTTATAAGTTTATCTTCTTGAGAATCTGAAAAACTCATTTTGAAAAGACACTCACTGGACGTGTCGTTGCTCTAGCGACACGGCACTACTGATCCGCGGTCGAGCGACACTGGCGTCTGCCGCTCGACGACGCGTCTCTAGCTTCGTGTCGCTAACTACAGAGGTAATTTCATAGAAATACATAGAAACCAGTAGCGTCGCTGCGACACGTCGTCCGCTGCTGCTTCATGTCGTCCGCTTCCAACTTGTACCTTTATGGGCCATAAGCCTAACGGGGCTCGAGGCTGCAGTCTAAGCCCTCACATGGATCATGCGCTGCATGAAACTGATTTTTTTTCCTGCCAATGTGCGTCTTTTTTAGCACATGCAACATTTTTTGTTAGATGCCAGCCCAAGTTCTATGATTTATTAATAACACGGAGGTCTTACAGCAAACATTACTGAGCGCACAATAAGCTGTTAGTTAAATATAAAAAAAAAAAATTGTACAGATGAAGCTGCACTGGGCCTTCAGCCTGTTAGCGTAGTCTACCTAAAAAAAAAAACATCGACTTTTCAGATTATTTTCGAAATATAATTTTCGATTTAGTTATGAGCACGTCATGAGTTTTTAATACTTACATTTGTTTCGTCCACAACTTCCTCTGGATGGGAGAAAAGCATTTTGCTTCTGCACAAGCGTGCCTTCAACTTGCCAAACAAACGTGTTGTAGACGAGGAGCGAGCGTGCACTGGGACACACATGGAACAAGGCAAATATTTGAAAATGAGGTAAGAGGTAGTGCCACGCTACATGCATGCATACAGCCGAATTCGACGGCACAGCCGGGGACCAAGAAAGTACAATTAGAAATAAAAATTTATAAAATATGAATGAAAAAAAAGCACGACAAAAGACATTTAGTAGACAAGTAAGTAGCCGATGGCCAATGGAGGGGAGAGGAAGGAAGGCAAGCATTGTATAACCTCTATGCGGATGTCTGTAGGTATGCGTCGGTAGTCATGCAAACGTCTGCCACTTCTCGTTATACATATATATACTAGCTGCGCCCCGCGGTTTCACCCGCGTAACTTTCGATCCCGTGGGAATATCGGGATGAAAAATAGATGTTGGCCGATTCTCAGACCTACTCAATATGCTCACAAAATTTCATGAGAATCGGTCAAGCCGTTTCGGAGGAGTATGGCAACGAAAACTGTGACACGAGAGACAAGAATTTTATATATTAGATATTGTGATTTTCTGCCGAAAACTTGAGATCAAAAAGTATTCTAAAGAGTAATTCATTTTTACATTTTCTGTGCACCGTCAAAAGTACGTAGCCGTGCATTGACTTCTTCCTTTTTTTTCAGTTTATTTACTCACATTTTATATCTTTATCTTCTTTGTATATTCGGAATGGTTCATCGGAATGACATTGTCTGGCAGGCGGCACATCTCGCGAGATGAATTTCTGAAAAATAACCATAAATTGTTTTGTACAGGATATATTATGTACCTATTATGTGTGCTAGTTTAGGCCTGTTAGAGTTGTACGACAGAAGTTGCTCTGTAAGGTGAAATTATCATTTTAGACTCCCCAGCATTTGCAAAGTACCTAGATATTTTTTTCTAAGGTTGGTAGCACTGTCAATGATATCTGCCGTATGTTCATCAAAAAGTGTATTTATCTCGAGTCACACTTTGAATTAATGTAATTTTGGTAAATAAAGAATTCTCTTTTTATTAAAATTTTTAAAAAAATTAAATCGCCTTACATTTTGATCACGAAGTATATATGCGTATTGCGTGTTGATTTCGTGTAGGGTTTTTCTTTATTTGTCAAATCGAACAATGCTATAAACGCCCGGTAATCGTTCAAATCAACTAAAAATTACCGCGGCACTGCGGGCAGGCTGACAGATATGAAAGTATAAAAAAATGCCCAATCTGCCCTGGGTAGTTTATGAATGCAATGAATGAATGAAATGAAAGAAGTCTTCATTTGAAAAATAATTTCGTATACCAAACAACAGCATCTGTGTTTCTACTGAATACTTACGTGCAATATGAGCACACATAATTAATAATAATAAGACATAATATGCTGCTCGCCAGGTCTTATTGGCTTGAACTTGGCTAGACACGCTACAGCGCATCTATGTAAGTTCACATCTAGCCTCTAGGTAATATAAAAGTTGGCGCTTCATGTCGTCGTATCCGTAATCATGTCACCCGTTTTTGGGTTTATAGTTTTTACCATGTCAAAAAATGTCAAAAAAGGCAACGAAAAAAAATGTTCTATTGAATAATTGATCGCGTGAATACCACTATGAAACATCTTCTTACTCTAAAACAATTTAATTTATTATGATTGAACTTACTTATTATTTCACCAACAGTTGACAGTTTTGTTTAGATGACGCTTGATTACATATATACGTACATATCATTTTCCTTTTTATACCGGAGATCTTAATTTTCCTAAATTGATATCAAGATTAATTTTCGAGACAACTACATAACCTATTTTTTTTTAAGGGGCAAACGAGCAGTTGTGGTGACTACCGCCGCCCATAGACATCTGCAAAACTAGGTGTCTTGCAGACGCGTTGCCGGCCTTTAAGGAAGAGGAATGCTCTTTTCTTGAAGATCCCAAAGTCGCCAATTTAGTAGCCACGGCGCAATGAGATCCTACTTTAAAATGGCTTCACGTAGAAAAATATCTAACCCTGAGTAGACTTCTGTTCCGGGTAGGACTGGCTCCGTGATGCAGCTGACGGTGCATCGATAAGGCACTATCGAACTTGCATTTGAAGCCGCACTGGGAACAACTGCAGAAAGAGTTTATATTGTAAATTATGTTTTTTTAATTTTTTATTAGGCTTGCGTTCGGCCTGTATCACCTACCGATGACGTCGCCGATTCATCTCACTGGCCTACTAGGTATCTGTTCACTTGAGATTTGAAGATTCCTACGTTATAATTATCAGGGTACACAGACAGACATTATTTAGGGCTTCAGACATTAGTCAGGTCATGACACTTGACTAGAGAAAAGTTTTTTTAATGTAATGTGCCTGATGGTCATGTTATTGGAATCGCCGTAACAGTTCGTCGGATTTGCGAAGACTATTCTCTCTTCTTGGTTAGAAAGACGATAGGGGGACCGGCGCCCGTATTTTCAAAAGCGAAGAGAAAAAAGCAAATGTTTCTGATTTTCATAGATCAAGAATTCGAAGTAAGATCGATTCTCCAACAGCTGAAAAAGCTCGATAGACGAATGAGCATAGTTTTGCAATACGAAACTGAGAAATTTTAACGCACTTCTTTCGTCGTCATATGATAGCATGAAAATCATGCCAACTAAAGGCATCTTTCAATGAGTTGACGCCAATATTTATATTCATGGCAAATAGAAAAGTTTATGAATTAAATTTTCCTTATAGTGCACATTCCAAAAACATGCATCATGCAACATGACAATACACAGAAAAAATCCTACTAATCCTACTAATATTATAAAGGCGAAAGTTTGTGAGTGTGTTTGTTACTCTTTCACACAAAAACTACTGAACGGTTTTTCATGAAACTTTACAGTAATATAGCTTTCATATCAGAATAACATAATAATTTAAAATTTATAGGGATTTTTTATAATTTGATCATAATATAACGATAACTGTCAAGTAAGTCGGAAAAAAATCAGCCCCCTGAGAGCAATATTGGCGTGCGCTTCCCTAATCGTTGGAGTTACACAAAGATAATTACTGTAGGATTATTTATCTTAAATAGTTCTAAATAAAAGTCCGCGACAGCATATATAGCAATCTATCTTTTATGTGTAAGTCACTATGACCAAAATAGTGAAACAAACATTCAAATAAATTAGATATTTTTTAACGATGCACATAAAATATTTATCTAACTCTTCTGAAAATACATCTGTCACTTTACGTATTGAATGTAGATAAACTTTGTCTTTTACACTAAGTAATTTGGACAAATAGATTAAAAGTTATTATCACGATAAGATTGACTTAAACGGAATATCTAAAGCGCCTAAAATGCGCGGCGACAAATTCAATTCTCAAAGCCGTTTTCTTGTTTCATACGATAAGTATATATTTAATATAATATATATTTCAGTGTAATATTAGATTATATATAATAATAACAACACCATTTTTGAAGTCCGAAATCGACGCGGGCGAAGCCGCGGGCGGAAGCTAGTACCTAAGTATTATAAATGCGAAAGTTTGTATGTTTGATTGTTATTCCTTCACACAAAAACTGCTACAGTGACATAGAGAGTAACTTGGATTAACACAGGATAGATTTTATCCCGAAAAGAAGTTCCTATGGGATGCCATTGGATGATATTCTATTTTCCATGGGATCGAAATTTACGCGGATGAAAACGCGGGGCGCAGCTAGTGATATAATAAACGGATGAAAACGCGGGGTAACAATAATAGACAATAATAATATTTACCAATATTTTTATCATTACATTGATATTTTAAGTATATGTATATGCAAATTTTACACTAAAACTAACGAATTTTACCGCGGTTAGTTAGGTATATTATTGATAATAGTAGTAATTTTACCATTATTTTCTGTCCATAGACTAGACGCATATTCCATTGAAGCTAAACAATTAAAAATGAGTTTAAACAGTATATGTATAGTTATTTACTTATAAATTACGTAAAAACATCCTTTCATCTCCCAGGCTACAAGACCTTATTGGTATATATACATATTTACGAAAATACATAAACAAACAGTTACAATAAGCATAAATATAATTGTTCAAAATAACAATAAAAATTTTCTAAATTTTTCACCAACCTGGTAGTAAATATTTTCGAAACTTGGGTGAAATAACGTTATGAATTTTAGTATTATGAAAATTTACGTTATGATAAAAAATAATTAAATTTATCAATCAATTTGCAAAATTATTATAAAGGAGCTTGTTTTTGAGAGATAATTTCTGGAACTACTGAACTTTTAATAAAGGATTCTTTCACTAAGTGAAAGCAGAATATAGGTACATTGTTATTCCACGCGGCTTCGCTTGTTGTTTATCAAATAGACTATGATACTGCAAAGTACGCCGAGACTCTTCTATTAATTACTTGATTTTACAATTTTTAAATTATTTCTGGAGGGAAAATAAATCTACTCTTGTATTTGTCCTTTTTTTGGACTGTCATACCTTGCAATAAATAAATTAAATAAAACTGAAATTACATATTACACTGCGTTTCACATTTCATTTATAGATCTATTATATATAATAGACAATACTTACCAATAAGACATGTTAAATAAAATTTATATTGTGTGATGATAATCGTGGAAATATTTGTGTTGCTAGAAGTTGTCAAAGTTGAAGTCAAAGTCTTTTATATGCTCCTTGGTCAAAGCTATCAAATGTAAACGTTTTATACAGAATAAAATTAATAAACAAAAACTCTACCTATTTACTGAAACGGTCAAAAACTGAGACGCGATAAAATCAAAACGTGAAAAGCTGTTCAAGCCTTTTCGAACAAAGCCCAGAGAGTTCTGAGCAGAGATACCGACCTACGGATTAATTAAAATAATTATTTATCAAAGAAAATCTACGATGAAATAAAGACCTTAATAATGGTACAAAAAATGCCTTTATTAATACTATTTATTAATTAGTATTTAAATTTATATTACATAAATAGTAATTTGTAGTATCATTCTCAGGTCTAGGTTGATTGGCGCCTTTGCTACGATTTCTACCTGGCGCCAAGAGCGTCGTTTTTTTTTTCGATTTATCTTCAAAATCGCGAACGTTAGGAACAGACATGTCACGTCTTGAATTTGGAAAGTGAGTCGAAATGTTAATAGGAAAGACAATTTAATTGCTTTATTTAGACACCACTTGAGCACACAATCATTGGAGCAAAGAAATATAATAAAACTAAATAATGTTGACGAGGTTACGGGTGTGACGTCATTGACTATGACGAGTAGTCAGCAGTAGCTCTACATGGATATAGCGATTTACAATTAATTCTCTTATAATAAAGTAGTATGTTGCTTATTGCACTAATTATCCTAGCACTAATAACTTTACTTATCCAGGTATTGAAGTTGAAGTACAGAAGTCTAGACACAGGAGTAAGGAAACGGTGGTGTGGCGTAGTACCTACTTAAACTTTAAATATTTATAGGCCTTTTTGGTCACTCCCTTTTTAGTGGCCGCTAAGTCGCGTTTTATGTCTACCATTTATGTAGAAAAAAAGAGAGAAGCGGTCCTTCTTTTGAAGTTTCCTTTAGGGACACAGTGCCACCCGGCATGTCTCTAGGTCATAGGTCCAAACCAAAACAAACATTACCTGCTCTAATGCTTATTTGGACCTACCAAGAGCTACCCATTTTTTGTCATTGAACCTACGGTTTTTGTTTATTTTTAATCTGTAGGTATTGTAGTTCCTAATCATGCTCATTTATCTCTCCTTATATTAGCGGCGTGTGACAACTTTGCATACAAAAAAATCACATTCAATTATGATTTTTTTATTCTGTATACTGATAAATGCACTATTGTACAAGATTTATCATGATGAGGTTAAAATACAACGTTACTTTTGCTGTCGTTATCCAGAGAGCAAGGGAAATTCAACCTTAACGTGGTGCAGATAGAGATATGAACGGTGTGAAAGTATTGCCGGTTAAATGTTGTGAAAACACAAAGCCTCTTTTAAAACCAGTCAACGTTTCTCACCTCTTTGGTTACAAGTCATGCAAGTAGGTACATAGCCTAGCAGTAGAGATCGGCCGGTCGTCAGGCGTGCACGAGTTTAAAACTGACTCCGTTTCAAATATTATTTAACATAATATAACACGTATATTAAATTAATGTCAACATTAGTTGTAGCGCAAGTGAGTTTCGTAATAGAAATAAAAAAACCGGATAATTAAAGAAGCAGGTAACAGTTATGTAAAAGTAATTGTGGATTTTCTTTCGCAGGTCGCTTTGTTTGTGTAAAAAAAGAAGTTTTGTTTAAAAAAAGTGTTTAATAGTCGTCTACTAAGTGAAACCGACTGTGGTTTATATACTTTATCAGGTAAGTGTTTTTTTATAAAGCAAGCGCTTTCTCTACATTTAACGTTGAACTGTATCTAGGTATTTTGTTGAGTGAAATGAAACGTTTTTGTTTCCATTCTGTGAACATTCTAAATTTGAATTCTTCTATTCGAATTGTACTTGATTGTTAACAAATAAATGAAAACCAATTAATATTACGAATGAATTCACCAAATGGATGCGATATTTTTTTATTTCTAATTTAAATAATATTATCTAGACGTTTTCATAATTAATCAGTACCTAACAACGCATAGCACAGACACTTTCTCCCGTATTATAATTTGGATATATAGTAGTGGACAACTCCACAGTTGTAAACAGATCACAAACAAATTTATATATAACCTACTTAACTTTTTAACCAGAAACCTAAACATTGCATTGCATTGCATTTTATTCAATGGATTTATTTAGAAAATAGCTTCAGTATTATATCTTTCCATTTGTGGTCTTGGTGGAACACGATATTTCATTCGGACTGGCATATTGCTTACGTAATTGTGATTATGTATCTATCATTTTGTAAGTAAATGTACTTAGTTAATCAAAATCATTCACTACACGCGGTTTATACGTTAGACGTTGTGGACTGACTTCACAAATAGGCGAGAATGGAATGAAAAGAATGTAAACATCTTCATATTTCCTTCACAATCTGAATCATAACTGTATTATAAAAAAAACATGAAATCTAAACAATATTTTATAATTATTATATTATTATACCAAGACCGGGTTAAACTTGGAACGTTGGTCTTGTTGCTTATTGCCAGGTAGAGCAAGTGGTCCTGCTTAGTTGTGTGTCAACGGTGCGTATTTACTTCATAGTACAATGCTAATTCTTCTACGCGGGAACCGGTGACATTTGTACATACAATCAGGTGCACACGTAACATTTGCAGATGGCGCTGTACTCAGTTTTTCTAACTATTGTCATCTTAGAACCGCACTAGGTATAAATTTCTCTTATGTCATTATTATCGGCATAATTCTTTAGAGGCCGAAAGGCCTTAGGGCCAATGGAACGATTCATTAGACCCTGAGGCTCTAATGTCTTTCTGTGACCGTAGAGATAGCCACTCTTCTGCTATTCTTAGCTTCAAATCTAGGCCTAGAGATCCTCTTAACACTTCGTAGGTAATCCACCAGCACTTCCTCTTCCTAAACATCGCCTAAATGTAGAACCAACATCTCATTTTTTTCATCGTATACTAGTTAATGTGAGCATAAATTTATTTTTAATCTTACATTTACAAAAGGAATAGCTGAAAACAAATTTGGTTAATCGAATAAAAACCCTAAAGTGTAACTTTTCGTATTGAATACTCTATCTACTACGCTCGGCAGATTAATAATTCCTTTCATATTCATATTACATCTTTTAATAATATATCTGTATATAATTATCCGGTGACTTATAAACATAAATTACGCGGGTCAAACATATGATAGCAATGTTGGTAAGATTAAGTTGTTCGTGACTTACCTACTTACCCATGTGGGGCAGGGGGCGTCCATATATCCAGCACGACCAGTCTTGAGCTTGGAATGTGTGGGGACTGACTTAGTGACGTTGATCATAATCACTATAAATAAAGATGCGTGCAAGTGCAAGCCGTTGTCGACAGGATGTATGTTAGGTGAATCACTGAGGAGAAATGTTAACATGGACTACCGTGTAGGCCTTGGCCTTTACGTACGAGTGTTAAAGATTCGTAATTTGTTAAATGATCCAACGAGCATTTAATAAATTACGCTAAGATTGCTAAAGATTTATGGCTGAATGCTGTAGCAACAAAATTACAATAAAGACTTTAAAATAAAAGATATATGAATACCTGTAGATCTAGGTTCTATTTTCATTCAAGTTCTTAGACAAATATATAGGTCCCCCTAATTGTTCCTTCTCTAAGATACAGGGCAACATTCAGAAGGTATACGAAGTCTATTCTCCGAGGTTTTGGAGTGTGACACCGTAGGCTCTTTCACTCTGAAGTGCGACTAAGTATTTGAATATTTTCAGCAACATCTTTTGGTCCAATTCAAGAAAGATCCTGTTAATGCCAGTACGCGATCTTAGATACACCAGAGTAATGTTACGCACAGAGCACATGTGGTTTTCTAGTTTTATAAAACCGTCTGACTTCTGGCTAGACCTAGACAAAGTCATAACAAACACAACAAAACAATGAAATCTAATTTTGGTAGAAAGAACAATTACCTACGCCAAAAAACCTAATCTTTATTCTATAGAGATTAGATTCTTACCAAGTCAATTAGTGAACTTTTAACTTACATATTTTCGTTTAACTTTTATTGGTAAAACTATGTAGTACTCAAATAAAATTTAAAATAAACGCTAGGGCGCGCCACATACTGCTCAAGTGCTGCCTATATGTTTATTGCACGGTTCCTACAATTTTCTTGTAGAGATCAATGATAATAACAGTTAAGTTGTTGGAGTAATTATAGAAGTATCTATTATTCCTATATTTACTCCAAGGTTAAGTTTATATCTTTGACATATTTACGTACTAACTCGGACGCTTGTAATTCACTTACAACAGAGACGAGCTTCAATTCAAAATTTTTAAACGACGATCACAATTAAAAGGTTTGTCTTGCCAACTCTTTTTGACCTCATTCGCACAATTAAAAAGTGCTTTTATACCAGGCCTTGTAATTGTTTGACACGACTTTGGCCTGGTTCCCGCAGTGGCCTGATCGCGCGATACGCGGGATTGGCGACAAAACAAAAATTATAAAATAATCGTCAAATACAAAGCCAAAGGGACACGAGAATCCCTGGGCCTAGTTGTAAGAAGCTGAGATGTGAATTAAAAACTAATAACATTTTTCTCTTTCAAACTTCAAAAAACTTAAATGAAATCGTAAAAATAAGTTTACAAAAAAAAGGTAATGATAAAACTTTATTTTATTTTAATGACGATTTAGATTATTAAACCATTCATAATATCAATAGGAAACAAATTATCGATTTACATTTAACTAGTCGATTTGAAATTGCTGTGAATCTGCAGTTAGCTAGCGTGGTCATCAATGTTCGTTCCTTCTCTACATCAGAAGAGGCATTTGCTAAACAGTGAGACGCTTAGAGGCCAGTACTGTACTCACTTTTATAACAAAGATGAAACATAATCGCCTATTTGAAAATATCAGTTACTCGTATAAAAGTTGTTACAAAACTGTTACACGACTTACAAAACGTCCCTTTCACTAAACATATCTTATATCTCTCTTATCAGATAGTATAGTATTATATAAAGTATTCATTGACACAACTTTCATCTAATTACAATCTGGGCCCAATAATGTACGCAGGCGTATCCGTCTCCTTTGCCGGAGGCGGAATGAGGTTGAGAAAAAAACACAATAATTTGCTGTACACAAATAAGCTGCGGAGTACAGCGTGCTTATAAGACATAAATCCTTAGTCATTTAGCCTTGAGTGAGCTTATTTTATCACAAAGTAGATAAATGAGCAAGAACCGACTCCCCTATATTCAGTATATATTATATATCAAGGTTAATTAGGTTAGCTGGACTAACGTACTTACAAATAACATAGAACTTCGCGTAGTAATATGGGAAAGCACTTCCCTGGAGTTGTCGTCATGCTTTGGATGCAATGCAACATAAAAAATATTTAAATATAAAAAAAAATATGCAAGTCAAAAAAATCGTTACTAATCAGAAGCACGTGATGTCAGATCCCTTTCGTGCCTGACCTTCGACAGAACCGATTTTGTCACAGCACTATTATTTAAAGGCCAACACTCAGCTGTCAAGGTTTTACGGTTGTAATCTATTTTTTATTTAAATATATAGATTAATGATTGGAGGCCAAGAAGTGTTTAATCTTCTTTATATATAAAAATGAATGTTTGTCTGTATGTTCTATATAGAATCGTAAACTGTACATTTGATCATGAGATGATCTTCAGCAAAGTTGTTGTGCATGAGCCTAGGAAGGTTTCTAAGTTAGTATGACCAATTTTTGACAGACGACGCCATGCGTAGCCACGCACGCATGGTACAACTAGTCTTTAATAAATACTTCAAATGTCTTTGCCGGTAAAATAGTTATCATTTATTAGTTTTAATAAAAATAATAAACCGTTCATCGATTATTATTGTTAACTGTAATGTAATAATGTGTAACGATTTCCGATTACGGAGTAGATTGTAAAGTAATATCGATATGCTTATTTAAATAATTAATAAGAATTGTCGGTCAATCAATCAATGATTGACGGATAACGTAATCGATAGTAGGAGGATAACAGATGGCCTATGGACCAATATGGTCCTACAGACCAACGGAACTGTTTGGTCATCAATTAGGTGGGACGATCTTCACGCAACCGCCAGCGTCGGATTAAACCCTGGCGGGTTCCGGGGCTTGTGAGACCTTGAAGTTGAGAAGGGGGTTTTTGTACCTATAAGAAGGTCTATGGGTACAAAAATTATCTTAAAGCCCTAAGCCTTACGGGGTCCAGGGCTGCTGCTCCCCAAAGCCCTCACTTCGATCCGGCGTTGGCAGCAGCAGTGGTGGGATGGTACTCGTATTTTCGTTTATTTATTTTGTACTAGCATACCGGAATAGCTTAATTTGAAAACGACGGGACAGCATCGCCACCTACCTGGTCCAAATGTATTACAAGCCACGCAGGAAATTATTGAAATATGCCCACAGAATGGTTACAAACCGGTAGCAGAGAACATACATACATAAATTAGAAAAAACATAACCCTGCTTTTAACAGTCGGGTAATAATAAGCATTTCCACTAGTAGGTTTACCTATTACCTAAACTTAGTAACTACTACTTAAATTTCAGTAGGTAAATTACTGGCTAATTTGCCATATACATTTCTTGCACGAAACATAGAGGCAGCACTTTCGCCACCCTAGTGATCATTTTTGGAATCAAGTGCTAGCAAAACACTAAGCTTCTCTGTCTACGCACTAAGCAAAAGACGATGACAATGACAAGTTGACATATGTCATATCATACGTACAAACGAAAATTTGCTAGCATAAGGTTCACATTTCAGCCACTAGTTAGCGTGGCAGTCTAGAAGCTTATTCCCCATAACTTTGTCGTGCTGCAGTTATGTGAGAGACAAAACTACGTGCTGTAGTTAGTATTGCTTTCGATACATACCTAAGCTATAATATTCCCAATTTTCATGAAAATCTGTTCAGTAGTTGTGGCGTGATTAATAATAACAATAATAGCTTTATTTGCTAAAAATTAAGTAACAAACATCCAAAATTTCGCATTTATAAATTATAAGTACAGGTTATTCCTATGTCCATGGTAAAATCATCTAGGGACGGTTAGTATTTTAATTCAATTTAATTATTTTTTTTAATTAATTAAAAGAATGTATGATTTTGCCCGCGTGGATTTCGGACTTCAAAAAAGGAGTTATTGTACATATAAACCTTCCTTTTGAATCGCTCTATCTATGAATAAAAACTACATTAAAATCTGTTGCGTAATTTCAAAGATCTAAGCATACAGACACACAGACGGCGGAAAGCGTTTGTTTGTTTTATACTATAAAACTTCACAATGTATATTGGCGTCATCGGCTAAACTAACAGAGATATAAAATAAAAAATGTAAATGATATGTGCGTTTGTGGTGTTTCGCGACCGAGGAGCTACGTATAAAACATGTGCAGATGTAATTTGTTATATAATCAAAATAACTAAGGTGTTATTGACAATGGGGTCGAGTAAATGTCGCCATAGCTAGACCATGAGTCACACACCATCGAGCCAAGGTAATGACGGAGGACTTTAGGAATCCATGTACCATGGACATGTTTCAGGCAGAGGGTGTGCCATTACTGTATGTCCATTCAGGCTGCCGCGATAGTTACCCTCGCTTATTGATATGGAGTGATGGATGCATATCGTTTCATCTTCCACCTCCATGGGCCCATCGGAAACACATACAGGGCACTAAATGCGACAGCATTGAATTAGGGTTACCTATGTTCAATTTTTTATCCCTTTGTAAGAGTTATAAATCACCTGCGTAAATATCGATCCCGTGGAAAGTAGAAAATCATCCCATGGCATCCCAGAGGAACATTTTTTCGGGATAAAAACTTTTCTATGTGATAATCTAAGTTACCATCTGTGCGGGACAAATTTCATGAAAATCGGTTCAGCAGTTTTTGTGTGAAGGAGTACAAACATACAATTTTTCGCATTTATAATATTAGTAGAATTACAAATTATATTTATTGAAAATAACATCTTAAACATTACATCGGCTTATCACTAAGAAAATACTGTATCCTAGAGATCAAAATCATCTAAAATCATTTCTCCTTTTTAATGTATCATTTTTATAATTAATGTTGCTGACTTATTTTTTAGCTTAAGATGATATTTTTTTATTATAAAATAAATACCTAATTTGATTTTTATTTAAATGCTACAAGCACATAAAATAAATTATTTCAGGTATGTGTGACAAATCAAAATACTCTCATATGAATATTGTCCCTTCATAATAACTTTTAATGGGCAAATCGTCAAAAGCAACCAGCAACACAATCTTTTTTAGCCAAGCCGTCTGAGGTAAAATAGCTGTAAACGCACTATATAAAATGTGTTTGTCAAAGAGAATACAAATAATGCTGAAGATTGTTTATTTATATGAGTTTATGCATTGTGTATGAGCTGTAGTGTGTTTATAAAATAATTAAATATATACATAATATTATTATATATAAAATATTTTCTACCCATTGTCTATATAATGTACAAATGTAACAAATTTCAAAATCCACCCAGGTATATAAATACTTACCATTTCACTTTTATATTAAATATTCGTTATCTGTAATACGAGTCCTTACAGTAGGTACTTGACACGGCTACGTTAACGTGATATTATAAGTCCACAGATTATAAAAAAAAACAAAATATGTTTCTCGTTTGCCCCTGTACTATGAAATAGTTGTAAATTGCTGTGTCGCAAAATGTGGCCGCCATGACTCGGTCTCTTCTCTTATGTACATACCTAATTCAAATTTCTTGCATTTTTGTAAACTCTTATTTACTTACTTATCAATCTATTAAAAGCATGTTTGTATAAAGGAAAATGGATGTTAGGGCACGGGAGTGCCGTGAAGGCAATCTATCGAAGCATATGTCTTATCTTTTCTTAATATAGTATTGATCGGATTCTAAACTAGTTAGTTTCGCGTGGGTATGTATACAAACGACTTTACGGAATGTACTGTAAAGTCTGCTTTAGATTAATAAAATTATGAGTCATGGGTTGAGAGTTTTGAGAGACTTGTTTTAAGGGTTCCGTAGTTCAAAGAGAAATAAACGGAACCCTTATAGCATCACATTGTTGTCTGTCTGTCTTTACCTACTCTGTGCGTCTGTCTAGACCTTTTTCTCGAAAATGCGTTAAGGGATTCAGCTGAAATGTATGACAAATGCTGAGGTCTATTACGTCTCGATGCCTTAAATCATGCTTCTAAGTTAACGTATTAAAAAGTTATAGTCATATATGCACAAATGTTGTATGAAAACGCACTTTTTCTACAACCTATAGGGTCCCGTTGACCTTTAAATGGGAAATTTGACAAGAAGTAAGAACTTACAGCACACATATAGGAATAAATCTGAAAACTACTAAATTATATTTATATCACTGAAAAAATCATTAGCAACTACAGGTATAAGACCTGTAGTTCGTTTCATACTATAATATGTTTGCCAGCACCCGCATTTATAAGTTTGTCAACTTATAGTCAAGTTCTTTCTTTGCTTGTGTGGTTCACTTCAACTCTCACAGAGACACCTATAGCTATGATTGGTACGGAACCCTCGATATGCGAGCCCGACTCGCCATTACCCGTTTTTTTTGATGAGCCCGATACGATTACGTTGTTTCCCATTAGTGTGCAAAATCAAAATCAAAATATTTTTATTCAAAATAGTATTTAAAAAATGGCTCTTTTTTCCTTCATTTTATTAAACGGGTAAAAATTTTTTTGGCAACCGGTCCAACACGAATCTCCGTAGTGACGTGTCTTCCACATCCTCGCCAATATTATATTTTATTTAAAAAAATACCGATTAATATATTGGTATTGTAAATATCATATTATAATAGTTTATAACAATGTAATGTAGAGTCTTAATGCAGTGGTGCTTATGTAACATGAAGTCATCCTTACGTAACAATCAAGGTATGCAAGACACTTAAGTGGCGATGGTCTGGCCATATGATGAGAGAGACAAAAGAGAAATGGACAAAAATAATTACTGATTGGTCTCCTAGATGACAGCAAAAGAAATAAAGGACGACAAACAAAAAGGTGGGAAGACGTACTTAAAAAAATTGCTGTCTCAAGATGTACTAGGGTCGCAAGAAATAGGCAGGAATAGAAAGATTTAGAGGAAGCCTTTATCGAAGGACAAGCTGTAGACACAAATATCCGACCGTCGGAAAACAATTAGCATAAGTTTGGTGAAGCTTAATAAACATTATTATATAAATAGATGTATTAAACAAACAATATATTATTAGAATGGTTAAACAGTAGTTGTTGGAAAACAGCAATAAAGGCTTATTTTATTTTATTTATTTATTTTTATTTATTTCATTTTATTGTAAATATCATATTAAAATAATTTAAAACAATGTGATATTTATTGTTGTTTTATTTAAATAATTACCGATTAATATATTGGTATTATAAATATCATATTATAATGGTTTATAACAATGAAATATAGAGTCTTTATACAGTGCCTATGTAACATGAAGTCATCCTTATGTAACCATTACAACATATTAAGTAGAATATAAGTTATAAAAAATGTGGTCTAAGTCGCAAAAAATGTACAGTTTTTACGTACTCCGTAGCGATGGAAGGCATTTTGAAATTGCGTCGTAACCAAGACCGGATAAATGGTACATCGCTAAAACGTGTTAATAAAGATAATACAATAATATAAAACAAACAATACCTAACTAACTGTTAATAATATAAAAATAACTAACTGTTTACTGCATAAATACATGCATTTTTAAATGAAGTAGAAAAATTAGTGCCTACTCTATATAGAGTACTAGCTTCCGCACGCAGCTGAACTTCGGACTTCAAAAATGGAGTTTTATATACATAAAAATATAAAATATACATACATAAACACTTTCCTCTTAAATCACTCTATCTATTAAAAAAACCATCAAAATCTGTTGCGTAATTTTAAAGAGTAGCATACAGACAAACAGACAGCGGAAAGCTACTTTGTTTTATACTATGTAGTGAAGACACAACCTTATTAACATTATCGAAACCTCAGATTATAAAACAAAAGGTTATACAGATTATTATTAGCATTTTGTTTTATAATGAGGCACTAAAACACTAATATCGCAATTAGTACAGTGAATTATTTTTTATCGCGCGCCAGTCGTACTGTTCGCTGTCTATATATTAAGCGAAGCAAAAACTTTTGGAACATTATTACGAAAATTGCGCGAACCGAGGAGTATGAAATTTGACACACTTATAGTTTACGTGTAAGAGAAGTGCAGAACGAAGTATTATTATAATACGCTATATATTATTATAATATTACTATAAACGCTAATATGTAATGCTAATATTTTAATAATAATGTTTATAAAGTACTTTAATTTAATAAATAAAACTTTACACATACTACTATGCTATTGACACGTTGAAATATAAGATAACCATAATTATTGTGAAGTTTCTATGTGTCTTTTGCAAGTACATAAATTGTTTAGCTTAGTTACAATGTCATTACATGTCGATAATATTTAGTTTTTAATTACAAAAAAAAATCATTTAGATCGAATATCGATCTTCGCGGGTCCACTAGAAGTAGGAAAGGCGCCAAATGTAGAGTTTGGAATGTTGGCGCTTGTAGAGGTAGGTACGTGTAAGTAGAATAATTGGTAGCTTGACTTGGTTATTTCTATCTATATAAAACTCAAAGGTGAAAAAAGCCATCTATCAACGCACAGCCCAAACCACTGGACGGATCAAGCTGAAATTTGGCATCCAGGTAGATGTTACGACGTAGGCATCCGCTAAGAAAGGATTTTTAGAAATTCAACCCCTAAGCGGGAGGAGAAAGGAGGGCAGCGCTGTTTACCTCTATGCGGATATAGGGGAGGGCAGCGCATAAAAAAAATCTCTTCGGAAAAAAGTTTTTTTAAGGAAGGAATTTTTTTTTACCAAAATGAAATGCACAATAAATAATGGTTTGTTACGCAGATGAAACCGCAGGGCACAGCTAGCTACAATATACGCAGTTTCAAAAACTTGACCGCTTTTAACCTTATGATAATTTATCTTTCAACATTTGGATAATGTATATCTATTAAACAGGCAGCATTTTTTCACATTTACAGGTCGCTATTAATATTCACATCTTAGTGGAATTCGTTGAGACGAAATATTTGCATAAACCGGTACCCACAGGCTCTGTTTCAATTGATTTGCAAAATATTTTCCCGTCAAACGTACCATCATATTCCTTAGACGTCTGCCATCTCTGTCGCTCCTATTCATTGCACACCTGTCTCTGTCGCACGTGAACCGTTAGGGAAGTGCCGTTGACAAATGTATAGCATTTCAGCGTATCGAGCTGAACGATCTTAGATTTTGGTTTTTATCGATGTTAGCAAAACAAGCATAGCTAAGGTATGGGATATCGTTAACGTTAGCTGAGAATAACAAAAACTTTGGCATTATCGTTCTTTATGGGAAAAAGGAGAGAATAAGAGGGGAAGTGACGCTGTTCAATTGTTTATTCTTTTTTTTTTCAATTTGTAAATTTGCTAGCAGAAAAAAAGAAAGAGTATCCATATTGTGGTGGAATACTTAAAGATCTTACAACTTACGCTTTGCAATTATAAAACTTACTATACTATATTACCCTGAAGATAGAGGCAACTCCACAAATTGCTAAATAATTTCAAACAGATCAGTACTGTCGCCTGTGTTAGAATTAAATTAATAAATTAAGCGTAAAAAAAATAAGAATTACAATTACTTTTCGTTTATGTAGAGAATGATATAGAGAAATGCTAATTATTCATATTACCCAAAAATTGCACGTTTTAGGCACTAGGTGTCGTGACAATCTACACGCACGGTCCCTACAAGTAGCGAATAGCAAGCTTTTATTATAAGTAGTTTTATACTTATAGCTATAACATAGTTTTAGGGGCGTTTCGGCAGTAAAAAGGACATCAAAACGTGCGAAGAGAACCGAAGAATAAAGAGAGCCAGTTAATTTGCATACAGATGTAAACAAATAACAAATTTTATTTAATCGCCTTGATCCGAGAACCCGGTACGGACGCTATCTGGTTTACCATGAACAAGATGACGGCAAGTGTCGATTCACTCGATGCTTATTCAATGAGAGGTATTTTAATTAATAATTTACCTCTAAATTAGAATATTATGCCGATATTCGGACCGCCATTTGCAAGTTTTCTGTATCACTTATCCTGCATGATGAAATAGTGTCGCTTGTTTCACTAATAAAGTTTTGAGATAGTAAAAAAGATGTTCCGGATTATAGTACAGTTTTCATCTCTATGCCTTTAAATGTTTAATATCTATGACTTAACTCATGCAGATCAAAATTAGGAATATTCAAAAATATTCAAAACGTTCATGAACATATTTTAATCAATTTTTAGATCACATTCACAATTAACATCACACAAGACACGATAAAGAGTGTAGAGCATAGCTGATAGGTGTATAAATATAGATAGGGTAATAACTCTATAACGCCATTATCTATAGTAATAATATTATTAGACATTTCAAACATACAGACAGATGAATAAGCGTCCTTCTTTTTTCTATTAGGTTAAATTAAAAAATCAGAAGGATTTTCGGGCAACGCATGGTGATTCTGTAAGCGAGCAGGTACAAATCCCATCTCAAACCAAAATACAAATATTTGTCTTCGAGAACATTTTTCTTGGAATGATACGAGTTGAATGTTTCTGATTTCTAAATGTAGTTTACTTGGAACTATTCAGTATTCAAATTAAAATCCCTTTAAGACATTTGCATTAATAAATAAAAATAAATTATATTTCATACTGTAGGTATTATGTTACTTTTTTTTAGGAAGGCAGTAGAGTCCCAATCATGTGCACGATTTTCGAACATGATATAGGGACCGTGCACAAAACATAGAGGCAGCACTTTCACCTAATGTAATGCGCCCTAGCGATCATTGTAGAAATTAAGTGCTAGCAAAACACTAAGCAATAGACAATTACATGTTGACATATTATGTCATATCAAACGTACAAGCGAAAATTTGCTAGCATAAGGTTCACATTTTGGCCACTACTTAGCGTGGCAGTTTCGAAACTTGTCCCGATTGTAATAAACTACAAAAGATGGCGCTAAAACAGTTTGCACGCGTTTTATAGCGACAGATGTCCTTTTATAACTTGATTAGAAAATAAAAGGAAAGCGCGAAAGTGACCGGCGGTCGATAATTACAGAATTGTTATTAGAATACCGATCACGTGGTGAGGAAAGTGTAACAGCCTAGGCTTCGTACTTGCGGAGAAATTATGGGCCGTGAAGCGAGCACAAGACGGCAATTGAGTCCAATAAAACCTCCGGACAAAGTTTATGAACAGCTTCCGGAAAAACGATGAAAATCGTCTTTTTTGTATTCGTTTGGACTTATTTATTATATAAAAGGCGTCGCTTCAGGTCTAAATGCTCACGTTTTGGTAATAAAAACCACTGAATACAAATGAGGTAAAAAAATAAATCCCAATTCACTGTGGTCTTCTCTATTATTCTTAGAAAGAGAAAAGATCCAGAAAACAAGTACAAATCAGAATTCCAAATAAACATTCTAAATTATACTAGTTACAGTTTTGTTTTATAACGGAAAGCACCCAAACAGAACGAATTACAAAATGTAGTTTTTTTGGAATTTCTCATTTGAACAGTTTTTATTGTTGCTCATTTTGTTTCGTTATTTTTATTCATCATTTTATAATTCAGCTCTTATTTGTCCACTACTTTAAATTTTAATACGTGGAAATCATTGTTAGGTTATAAATACAACAAATTTAAATGTGCAATATTTTAAGATGAGTTTTCATTGTATTTTCCTGATTGCCTTTTGTGTGCCCAAGTACCTATTTATATTTCTGATCATTTCTTATATTTAATAGTTTATTTTATATAAAAATAAATGAGCGCCTTGTGCCAATCTTCAGTCCCTCCAATTTATGTGTCGCTTAACTTTAAAAATATGACCAATAACGAACTAACTGAACCAAATGATAGTCTAATATAATTCGGAAAGTGACAAAAAAATGATCTTGATTTAATCCGTGAAGATACCATCTGTGTCACTCTGTGTGTCATTAAAATACAAAAATTAACTCTAGCGTTCTAGAGTCATTAAGAAGAAGACTGTGCTATGACGTTATAGCTGACATATTATGGGCTGGTAAGTTCTAGTACCTAATGGTAACGCATACGGAAAATTACCAGTTTTTTATGAACACTAGTCGACTCTAGAAACGAAATTACAAGTTATTCACGTATAATTTACAATGTCTATTTATAGCTTCTTCCAAAAGACAGGCAAGGTCTTCGCACCAAGATCTCTATTAGTTTTTGATAAACGCATAAACAGTTATTTGAAAGTTTAACAATCCGGAATAATGGGTGCGAGCGAGACGGCTGACGGTTCAGCCGAGCGTGTTTTGTTTCAATATGGCTCCGCAGCACTCTATCACAGCTGTCAACGCTTGGCGCGTATTTTGTCGTTGCGGTTACATGCCAATTAGGCGTTAGCATTATTTACAGTATGTGCTAAGAGAAACTGAAGCATTTAATAATCCGTTCAACAACAGTTTATACGAATATAATTATTTTCGTATAAACTGTTATAAATATAATAAAATAAAATTAAAAATATAAACCACCATAGTAGTAAATGTAGATTGACGCAACGCGTACAGGCTACTAGCTGCGCATTTTCGGGCGTGACATTATTTTTGCTGCGTAAAAGAACTGACGATAACTTAACTCCTACTTATTTACGTATCGATAAATCGTGTAAAATTTGATGTTGCAAATATCTACCATTTGCAGGCAAACGAGCAGTTGGGCCACCTGATTTAAATTATCACAAACGCCCACCGAATGACTAACAGATGCGTTGGCGACCTTTCAGAGACGAATAAGTAATAATAATAATAAGTTTGAGCTGATTTACAAGACAAAAGATAATGTATTTAAATAGATGTCTAAAGCTTATTCCGGTTCAATTAATTTTCTTTATATTTTCTTTTTGCTTGTCTCAAGTAAGTAGTATATTTTATTTCTGTCTCTGAGCAACAAGTAGGTAATACAGGTAGTTTCAACTTATCTTAATATTGTAATTTGTTACCTGTTTACCTATTAAAATTATAGGAACTCCTGGGATATCACCAGTACAATTTTTTTTGGTTACGCAGGGGAATGCCTTTACGCATACTACCCAGGAGACCGGTTGGCTCCACCGGGTACAGTGTCGGGCTCGCAAACGGGGATGCACTACCGACTAAACCCCTGCGGGTGCCTTCAGCCGCTTTTATTGGAGAGTCCCTGATCTACAAGCATCAGGATTCCTCCAGAGACAGGCTGGCCTCGGAGAGGCAGGATTTCTCCTTGGAAAGTATCCGGCTGCCTTTGAACAGTCCCTACTACAAAGTGGAACCGTTCAAAGAGGTCATGTTCCCATCCTGATCCCTGGCTCCAGTACTCTAAAGAAGCACGGCGTGCCGACCCGCCAGTTGTCCTATCCAGACCTCCATCTGCTAATTCAGAGTGCCGGGTGGAGGACCCTCCTGCTAAGCTGCTCTTTGTCTGGCCTCTCATCCCAGGCCTGTCCGGTATGGGTAGCCCTGTCCGGCATAGCCTTGGGGATCACAGAGGCATGCAAACTCCCCCACCACGACAAGGTGGCAGCATCTTCGGGGAGAAGTAACTAGTATTTAAACTAACACTAGGGTACCTAACATTTGCTGACGCAACCCCAAAACCATCGACTGTGACCTAACATTCTCAACTTCGAGGAATATGCATAAATTACTAAGTACAACACTAATTACGTTCTGGACGGAGCACAGAGTTCGTATTTGCATGTCGTGCATAACGATTTGTTTCGAGTTTGAAGAGCCGTTGTACGTTATGCACTCTGCATGTTGTGTGTCATGGACCTTGCATGTTGTGTGTCATGCACCCTGCATGTTGTATGTCATGCACCCTGCATGATGCATGGCTCTTGTCTCTTTTTATGCCGACATCTAGTCTCTTTTTAACACGAATTAAAAGTTATAGTAAACTAGTTGACCGGGACACGTGTTGCTGTGGATGAAACTATTATCGCAGCATAATTTGGCATATTTTCCAATTATGACAAGACAACCTCTGAAGAAAAAATATCTGTGGGTGTCGGAAATCACCTTCATCTCGGTCACCCGACTAATCGTTTGCCCCCTGTACTATAAAAAAAATTATTATCCATCTTCCTGCACAAAAATATTCTTGCGTACCAGAACATTATTGTATAAAGTAGACCAGTGTCGAAGCCTTCAAAAAAGGTAAAAAGTGCAAAAAAATCGTAGTAGAATGAAACCTATTAGAAAATGTTGAGAATATTACAAAAATGAAAGGAAAAATAAATTACTGTCGATTCGAGGTCGGGAAGTGGGAGAGGGTGGGTTTTTAAGGGTTAAAATCGGTTTATCTCGATTTCCGGAAAAACTACAAGTCTTATGGAAAAAAAATGGCAAAGTTGTAGGTAATAAGAAGATCTACAACTTTTGTATTTACACTTTTTTCTCATAACCTCAAAATTCACATGAAAAACTCAAAAAACCACGTTTTTGGTTTTTTATTTTTATCTTTTACAAAAAAAAATACAAAAGTTGTAGATCTTCTTATTACCTACAACTTTGCCATTTTTTTTTCCATAAGACTTGTAGTTTTTCCGGAAATCGAGATAAACCGATTTTAACCCTTAAAAACCCACCCTCTCCCACTTCCCGACCTTGAATCGACAGTAATTTATTTTTCCTTTCATTTTTGTAATATTCTCAACATTTTCTAATAGGTTTCATTCTACTACGATTTTTTTTGGTTTCAAAAATTATCGACACTGGTCTAAAGTATTTACCTACAGAAATAAAAAATCTTAAGACCTATATCTTTAGGAAAATCCGATATTGGTATTCGATCCGATTTGGATACTTGGAGAAGGAACCAGAAAGGAAAAAAGTAGATCTATCTATGACAAGATGGAGAAGTGAGATGCTATCAAAAACAACTTGTAAAAACCCAAGTCTCTCGGCTTTTCTACTGTAAAAAGTTATGAGATCCATCCTACCATACAACGCGCTTAATTTTATTTCACCTCTTGTCTTAGATATTAGATATTAGTTTAAGAATAATAAAAAAAATACGTTTTAAATAAAAAGATTGACTTGGGCATCGCATTAAAACACAATGTACCTCACAAGCAACGTCGGTTCCGGGAGGGGACGGGGCTTAGTGGTTCTGATCCAGGCATCGGGCCCCGTTAGGCTCAAGGGCTTCAAGATATTTTTTTTACTCCTAAAAGGGAGCTTAACTTCAAGGCCACCAGGTCCCAAGCCCCGCCAGACATTTATCCGGCGCTACCCACAAGCAATACATATTATTATACCAGCTGCGCCCCGCGGTTTCACCCGCGTATATTTAGATATCGTGGAAAATCATCCCATGGCATCCCATAGGAACATTTTTTTCGGGATAAAAACTATCCTTTGTGTTAATACATGTTACTCTATATGTGTGTGCCAAATTTCATGAAAATCGGTTCAGCAGATTTTGCGTGAAAGAGTAACAAACAAACAAACAAACATACAAACTTTCGCAATTATAATATTAATAAGAAATAAGATAATATCAGATTGTTTAGTGCAACCAATAAATATGTTTCCCCACAAAACAAAAAATAGGCTCGTTATTTGCCTATTGTCAGACGAACCCGAATATGTTTTTAGAAAACATAAAAACATGCGGCTGAGTCACGGTATTCTCCGAAACATTTCGCAGTTCCAAATAACATCAAACTTGTTTTCGCATAAATAGTAAATGCGCAAGAAATTCTACACCGACTGATTAAAACGTGTAAACAACTACGAGAATATATCGTTATCGTTCATGATCATCAACTGACATCCGTGTGTCTTTCTCCTTTTCATATTAGTAAGTAGTACGG
>LUGF01059898.1:213916-227351 GCA_001625245.1 Calycopis cecrops
CTTTTCTACACATTTATCACTATCATCAGCATTTCTACTGCTCATAGACCTTCAATGAACGCCAAGACGATCGTTCTCCGGCTCGCATCAATCGCGGACCAAACACTGCACGGAGATCGTCTTCACGGCTGATCGTCAGACGCTTCGTCTTCCTAAACGCCATGTAGGCATTAGTCAGATATATTTTGGCCTTTTTATTACATACAAGTTTTTTTTTCATTAGATACAATTACTTTATCCCATGTTATTAACATATTTCTTGGTCACCACGTGACGTGACTCGCGAGTCGCTATCAGTCGGCGTCACTAACCTTGAGGTCGATACACTTCGTTTGCGAACAACGATCGATGTATTTATAAGGATCATTTCAATTTTTATTTAACAAAATATTACAATTAGACGATAAAATTTAAAACACATGGAATGATGTTTACTGCCTTATTTTAAAATTTGGCCGGTGACTAAAATGTAAGCCTGTATATCGGTTATCTTGTAGCCTAATCTCACATACGTGTAATGCTTATAAATTTTGCAGACATCTAACGTGTACCACCACTTTATAATCATAAAACGAATATTTTTTGTCTCATTTTAGCATCTATCTATATGTATTTAAATTAATGCTAAGTAGACTAATTTTGAACTACTTCTGCCTTGTTTAAATTGCAACATACACATTTTTAAATTCTCCTTGCTCATTCAGAGTAATCCGATATCAACATTAAGTAGATTACGACTGTATCTCATTAAAAACTGCCTCCTCCGCGTCTTCGATATGTTTGTACATGTGCATTGTGCGCGTAATATTTCGTATATAATTAAATATACCTACTTCGTCCATATGTAAATAAGTTTGAAGAATTCGATATCCCACTAATATTATAAATGCGAAAGTGTGTATGTTTGTTTGTTTGTTTGTTACTCCTTCACGCAAAAACTGCTGAATAGATTTTCATGAAATTTGACACACATACAGATTGTAACTTGTATTAACACAAGATAGTTTTTATTCCGAAAAAGTGTTCCTATGGGATGCCATGGGATAATTTTTCTATTTTCCACGGGATCGAAATTTACGCGGGTGAAACCGCGGTTCGCAGCTAGTTATAAATATAAATATTGAGCAATACGATTTACAGATAGCATATTTTATGACAATATGAAGTAGCGATCTCATACGACTGACCCAAATACTTTGTCACTTATGTCTCGTCTTCAGAATAAGAAATAGGTATCGTGCAATAAACATAGAGGGCAGCACTTTAGCCAAAAGTGGCGTGTCCTAATGTTAACTTTAGGCATCAATACTCACAAAGTATGACAGAATCTGTTAGAATCTAGTGTTTACTGTACGTCATACAGTAAACACTAGATTCTAATTAATAAACATATTTGCTTATACCAGTTAAAAGGTGGCCCATGGAGGTGGGAGGGGGAAGGAGGGCAGCGCACCGGTATGGACTCTGTGTGGATGTCTGTGGGTGCGGATCATGAAAATTCGTCCCCTGTAGGTGCATTTTTTTTTACTTGTGTTTAGTCTGTCACAAGTAGGTTTAAAACGTTCGTAATTCTTGTAACACCAATATCACAAGGCTACATCACCTGTCACTTCTCGTCTTAGCTAACTCGTATAATAAATAAAAAATATAGGGTTTTTTCCGCTACATAGGTAGTGTTAGAGGAAAACAAACGTATCGATATTCTTTTCTGGTGAATACAACTTTTTGTCAGTCATTACATCAGGGTAACCCAAATTTATAGCCTTACCGAGGTGAAGCCTCCCGTCAAATGGGCCACCAAAAACTATCACGTAAGTCACTTCAGTGTTATCTCCATTTGATTACAATGCAATGCAGCAAGGCAAATCTCTTAACTCATATTTATAGCATAGAATTCGTGTAGAGTTAATAGAGATGCGTTGCCTTCATCCTCCTGTCCCCTCATAGGCCACCGGAAACTCACACCGCTTCCGCACACATTGTTACTTAACGCCGGTGTCGTGTGAGCGAGATGTACCTCCTCGGACGTGCTCGATTGGACTGTAGCCAATGTAGCATAGCACTACCTCTTGTCCATGTCATTTCGGCACGACATCTGAATATAGGTGATGTCAATGACCATAGGGCATGTGCATGCACAAGGCTGCCTCCTCGTTACTGCTAATTACACGTAATTGTGTATCGCGTGATGATTTGCTTCGTTTATTGGGCGAAGGTTCTATGGTAATATGCGTTTAGATTAAATAAATAATAATATTAAATATATATTTGACGACCAGGCTGGCGCAGGTGGTATAGGGCTCGGATAAGTGGAGCATGCTGCGCCAGGGGTCGCGGGTTCGAATCCCGCCTTGGTCATGGATGTTTATATATGTATTATATGTATTTCTATAATAAAAATCTTAAATATATAAAATTTCTTAAATATATAAAAACATTAAATATATTCCGTTGTCTAGTACCCGTAACACAAGTCCTTACGGTACTTAGCACGGGGCTAGACTAACGTGGTGTGTAAAGTCTACAGATATTTATTTATTTAAAAAAAAATACGTAATTAAATGGTGGCCCGTAAAGGGGGGAGGAAGGAGGGCAACGCATCTGTATTTAACCTCTTTGCGGATGTGTATGGGCTTCGGTAGTCATGAAAATGGCTACGATTGCTCGTTTGCCCCTTGCATCATAAAATAAAAAAGCGGCATTAGGGATGCCCAGGTTCAGACATGATAGGTTGAAAGAGAAGAGGCTTGTCAGTGGGCAGGTGGTTGATGAAAAGAAGAAGAGGAAGAATAAATAAGTATAATAGTTAAGCACGATATATAAAATTTTTAAGGACTGATGCCCTCATTTTCTACATTTTGTTTGTTAAATAGAATAGAATATAGTGGAATAAAATTTTATTTGGGCTAATTACAATATAACACAGCTACACACATACATAAACATGAAAAAAAGACATTACAGACGGTACAAAAAAACAGAATATAAATATATACCTAATATACATCAAAATGTAAAAAAGAGGAAAAAAATACACTTAAATAAATGAAGATATTATGGTTTCATATTTTAAAGTGTTCTATGTTCTTCATAGAACTCCGTTAAGGTTTTTTTTAGTTCTGCACCCCGACTGTGAGTTTTTGCAACGATTTACTTTACGCGTTTGCGTTTAGTCTACCAACTACTTAGGGCCGATTTTTCAATCGTCAGATAAAAGATAACCCTGGGAATAAACTATCTCTGTTTAATTTTTTATTTCGTGTCTAAGTGCGATGGGTATAATTTATTCCTAGGGTTAATTTTTATCTGGCGATTGAAAAACCGGCCCTTAGTTAAACAACTCAAACTCTTCCTAGTTTTAGTTGGGTAACTATCCGCTAGAGGCGCTGGCGAAAACTTCATACATTTTTGTAGACTAGACGCAAACGCGCTAGTAAAGTGAATCGTTGCAAAAACTCACACTCGCTGGCACTGGCAGCGCTTGTTGGTCAATATTACCGGTGCAATATAAATACGTACTGAAACTGTATGAGGATTTTGTATAACTTGGGCAACGCAGGCTTTGTCATTTTCTGTATTTGATAAGAGGTAGTGCTACACTGCATAGCACTACATGCTTGCATGCAGTCGAATTGGGCCGGTACGACCCGGGAGGTACCTCTCGCTTACACGAGACTGGCGTAAAGTGACAGCTGTGTGCAGTCGCGTTTCGTGCGGTCTGTAAGTAGCCGGTGGCCCATGGAGGTGGGAGGAGAAAGGTGGGCAGCGCATCTGTATGGCCTCTATGCGGATGTTTGTGGGCGTCGGTAGTCATTAAAATGGCTCCGGCTGCTCGTTTGCCCTCCAATATCGTAAAAAAAAAATAATAAATCTAAAGAGAATTTGTTTTTGAAGTAAAACTTCTATACGCGCGCTTGATATGGGGAGTAAGCTGGCGAGAGCGTTACAAAAATCACACATCGAACGCGGCCAATGGAATCGATTTAAGAGAAACTTTTTTGTACTTAAAAAAATAAATATCATAGTAACTACGGTAATGAAAATCAATAATTAAGCTTTACAGTTTACTTCAGTTGTGTGGTCTAAAGCACACACTTTTTTTTGGTTTCAAGGCGCTAAACTCAGAAACGACCTGTCCAATTTGAATGAAGTGAGGAAGTCATAACAAATAACAATTGATTCCCACAGACGAAGACAGGTTCTATTAGTATTTCTTATTTGTATTGTTTTAGTTATTTATTATTATAAATTTCAACTAAATTATTAAACTTTTAAACAGTTACATTTAAATTGACTTCATAATGTATTTGTTTGTAACATTGAATTAAAACTTTTGATTTTTTTTTTGATCTACCTTGGGAACGATAATATTTATCCATTTATATTGTGGGGGTAATATAATACTGGGAAAAAACGCAATGTGTTCAAATTTCATATTACAACCGTGAAGGTTGTAAATTAATAACATACTATAGTATAATAAATTATAATATTATTATGAGCTTATTGTATATAATAATATTATTAACTTTATGCTTAAGCTATGTTACGTTAGAGTAAAGAAACTTTTTAGTTCTGAGTAATGTAGTGTACCTAACCTAAAAAAGGATACGTAATTTTTTTATGTCGTAAAGAAAAAAGACGAATGGACGAAAATGTAACAAAAGCGTAATAAAATTTTAATCACTACCTACACAGTTTAAACGGATTGATGTCTGTTAGCAAGAAATTACTATGATAGATACTGGGTCTTACAAAATTATTCTTTGTTAATATCAATCCTTCTTGCTGTTGAGTTTTGAGTCTTGTTTAAGGATCGTAATGCATGTTTCGATAAAATATCTGCCCGTTTGGTGTCCAGGTGCACTTGTCTTTACCGTTGGCGAACGTTGGGGTGTATGTATGAGCCCTTACATGTAAAACAGCTTGGCACTACAGTTATTTCGTAACGGCCATTTATGTAATAATTACTTTTATTGTATGTAGTAGACCTTGGCTGAGCTTGTATACCTACTGATGTAGTAAAGTGTCGTTTATTATCCAATGTGTTAACATTTGTATGATCATAGATAATTAATGTTAGTCGTAAGTGCGTCCATAGACAATATACTGACCTCTATATTCGTTATGTTTAAATGGAAACTTTTGTCGAAGTTAGTTAGTTTGATAAGAATAAGAATTACAAATTTCAAATAAAATACTATTCTGTTTATATTTAAAAAGAAATATTTGTCTCATTTAAATGAAGAAGAATATTTGTCCTCTCGACACCCAGTTGACACCCTTAAATAGTTAGCTAATGTTAAATTGGAATACTAGAGTTTAAAATAGGTAAATATATAAATCTATACTAATATTATAAAGAGGAAAGCTTTGTTTGTGTGTGTGTGTTTGTATGTAACAAATAAGCTCCAAAGCTACTGGACTGATTTCAAAAATTCTTTCGCCATTTGATTTTTAAAAATTCAACCCCTAAGGGAGTAAATAGGCGAGTAAGTTTATTAACCACAGGTCCTAGGTGAAACTGACAGACACAAGCAAGGAGCCAAACGAGCAATCGGAGCCATTTTCATGACTACCGACATCCATTGACATCCGCATAGAGGCCTCCCTCCATAGGCCACCGTAGGTGTTTAACATCCATTCCTATAGTACCTCGAAATTATCCTGCTAGCCATAGACCACCTAATTGGATAGCGTCTGAGTTGCATTCATTAGCATAATACCATGTGTTCTGATTATGACATGTCATTTTAATACGGCGAGTCATGTTTAACCAATTGCATATAATTAGGTAACGGATATTTTGGCAAACCTTTAATTATTTTGATTGTTGATTTTTTTGTTTGTTGGTCGTTGTGCGACAACCACAATAAGTTATAAGATACACTCTAGAAACCCTTTTATTAATGTGTATACAGTGGCGTACAGGGGGGCAACTCAGCAAAATGCCAGGGGCCCCCAGCTGGAAGTGGCCCCCAGCCGGAAGGGGCCCCCGCTCAGAGAACTCGACATTTGTTACACATTTAGTAAAAAAAGCTTCTTTATGTTGGGGGCCAATCCGATGACTTTACCACGGGCCTCCAGCGGTAACGTTACTCCAGTGCGAGTAATTTTTTTTTTTATTCACATTTTTTTTACAAAAGAACTTTATCGCTTAGCGATAATGCCGTCCTTATAAGTATATATACAATAAATGGTCTTAATATTAATTAGTATTTTTGGAGCAACATGCTTCAACTATTTTGTACAAGAGTTTTGATGTTTCGGACGTGGGTTCGCTCAGACTGCTGTTCATATTCCCTATATTATACCTAATTATTACATACTTCACTCCTTTGCGTGTAATTGAAAAGTTTTACACTTAACAGTGTGTTGTCGTTTCATTCATTAACCTTATATTACGTACTTGAAAAACGATAACATTTTTTTTTATACGGGCTTTGGTCCACCACTGGTTCCCACCGCTGCTACTCCTGTGTAGCCAGGATCGACAGCAGCAATCACACTTGACCCTTTGATATGATCTCGGGGAGCCCGAGGGAAAAGCTAAATCTGCCTTCGGACCCGCAACGTATTTAATCAGAAGAAAGTAGGAGGAGTAGGAAGTAATTCCAATTTAAAAACGATAACATATTGTAGGAATATAGAGATATTACTTCAATATACCAGTATACAACATAATATGAACACTATCCGGGGGTTAAATAGTTTACCATTCATCCCCTATTCTGAAATATAGATATTTCCCACGGTAAACACGACGTAATAATGTGTTAATGATATCTATCATTATACATATATAAATATCATTTATCCGACGATGAAAACATTATCCGTATGTTTAATTCCGCGTAATTATCGCATTAATATTCCCATACATATTACCCACAGATAACAAAGAACTGGTGACACAGCATACGTGATTCTGCCATGTGTCAACTTGCATTTAAAACGAACTTTACTGTTGTCCATAAAAACTTGAAGTTTATTTGCTACAGCTCGTCGGAGGTAAAACCCAACTAGGTATACGAAGGTAGTAAAATATATTGACATTTAGCTTGTAGTCTTCCCTTTAAATATAATTAATTTAGGTTAAAGGTTATTTTAATATTTTTCAAAAAATTTATTGCTAGACGAAAAGCGAACCCTCGTTTAATTTTATTGTAATAAGATTTAATTTAAAATATTCAAGCTAGAAAAAAAAAATAAGTAAAACTATTTTATTTTTAAGATCCTTTTACTACAGCGGTCAGTCTGTACGTCCGTTCGTATTTTTGTCCCACATAAAAACATTGTAAAAAGCTCCATCCACGTCAATGTGCATAAAAACAAAAAGCAGAAAATAAAACAAAAAATACATTAAAAAAATGATATCGTCAAACAAGTCAACCACACTTAAAGAGGCGGTGTGGTCTCATGAACCTAACCTGGCCGCAAGGACGAATCATACGAAAAAAGTGTGTGCCTTAGACCACACAACTGAAGTAAAACTTAATTATTGATTTATTACACAAATTCTTTACCGTAGGTACAATGACAGAATAGAATACAATTTATTTATTATTCTTTACCGTAGTTACAATTACAGAATAGTATAGAATGTATTTATTTGCACAAGATAAGGTATACAAGATGATTGTTGACATAATTAATTAAATTCCAACATGTATCACTGAACAATCAGCATGTAAATGTATATACAGTTATTATTATTGAATCAATACACATCTTTATACTTAATTTACTTACATTAAATGTCATGTAATGTATAATTACTATTAAACACGCATAATTAATTTTAAATTCAAATTCTTAAATTTAAAAATTAAAATAAATTAAATAGTAAAAATAATAGTATGTCCAAATTTATTAATACCTTGCTATATAAATTCATTCTCATCACAATAACATTTTTCAATTAACCATCGTTTCAGTTTACATTTACAATATTTTCAAAAAATCAACCACACTGTATGGCTGTTTTAAATTTTATTTTACCATTTTTTTTTCATTTTTTTTTCACATTTTTTTTAAATATTAGAATTGTACGAACAATTAACCTGGTGTTAGATTTTAAGTATTTGTTGTAAAGAGTAGATTTTATGAAATGCACGACTCGTGACTCCTGTTTGAGAAGAAACAGAAGCCCAAATGATTTAAAAACCAACAACTGTCCTGAAATTATAGAGCATATTACCAAACTTTGGTATTACCCGCTGGCATTAAGGAATGTTTTGAAAATATATTTCGCCATTTTTGCAGAAGTCATAGTCTTACCAAATTTAATAACCGTGATATTGGTAATCGATTGTTGATTGGTAAATACCTAACAGTTGCCATGGCAATCCAATTATAAATTCACAACTCCACATTTTCGTTGCTGTCGTCACTTTAATCGTCAGTTTAACAAAGAGATATTTAAGAATTTGGTAAAAGGTAGTGCCTTGCTGCATTGGAGCCTTGGATCAGCGCCACCGGGGAGGTACCTCTCGGCTCATATGACGCCGTTAAACGTGACAAGTATACTGTCACGTTGGATGTCACGTTTCGTGTAGAGTGTGCATTTCTGGTGACACCGCCGCGCTGTAGAGAACGGGCAACATATTTTTTTTATGATAAGGGCAAACGAGCAGTCTGAGTAATCTTCATGACTACCGACGCCCATAGACATCCGCATAAAGGCTATACAGATGCTCTGCCCTCCATTCTCCTCCTATATCCATGGGCCACCGGCTACTTACACACCGCATAATGCAACGTCTACAAGCTACGGTAGTCATTATAGACTCCCTATCAGCGCCGCATCTAAGTGGGTGCTGCAGTCCTGGCCCCGTAAGGCCATAAGATCATTTTTGTACATAAAATACATAAAAGGCCCCCTTCTCAGCCCCTTCTTCCCTTCAAGCCTCGGGTCTCGCCGGATCTCAATTCGGCTCTGCTCCCTACACTATATTATCTCTTTTTTTCATGCGTAACTAGTTGTACCTTGCGTGCGTTGCTATGTGGCGCCATCTGTCCAAAATTAGTCATACCAACTCAGAAACCTTCATGGGCTCATGCAAAACAACTTTGCCAAAGATCATCACATGATCAAATGTGATATCAAATGAAATGGGTATAAAGATTGGATAAATACTTATTACATGGCTTCATTGCATTTGCCGATGAAATCGCACATTAAAAGAAACCATTAACGTTTTATAATATTTGCAATTAATCTAATTTAGTCTAGTCATTGCTGAAGCCTTGCTCTAAAATCTGCCGCTGATAGCCAATCAGCTTCGCAGAGGAAACGGACCCCGGTGGCCACGGGTTATGCAACGCTTGCAAAAAGTTGTATTACTACACCAAAATTATGTACACACGTAAGAGGTAGTGGCGCACTGCATCATGCAGCCGAATTGGGCCGGCACGACGGAGGTACCTCTCGCTTACACGAGACCGGCGTGGAGTGACAGCTGTGCTGTCGCGTTTCGTGCGGTAAGTAGCCGGTGGACCATGGAGGTGGGAGGAGAAAGGAGGGCAATGCATAATAATTTCTATACGGATGTCTATGGGCGTCGGTAGTCATGAAAATGGCTCCGACTGCTCGTTTGTCCCCCTATACCATAAAAAAAAAAACTTGAATCACACAGAAATATTTTTGTTCTAAAGCGTCCACTACACTACCCGTTTCGATGCTTCGTCGAATAGCTCCCCGAAGTAATCCGAAGTGTAAAGTGCGTGTCCACACTCTTATAATCTTGTGAAGAATCTTCAAGTCCTTTGACTCGGGCGCAAAAACACATTTCTTCAGACAAATGGAAGTCGCCCGAGGCGAAGTAAACTTGGACGAAGTAAGACGAAGTGCCTCTCCACGCTCGCATTCGCCTAGCCTCGGTCAACTTCGCGGGTAGTGTAGTGAGGCCTTAACAATTAAACTTTTATCGACGTTACGTTTATAAGTGTTTTAAGTTTAACTTTTTCATAGTATAAGAGGGCAAACGACATAGACATCCGCTTAGAGGTTATACAGGGCCATTGCCTGTTTTCCTCCCCATGGGCTACTTACACATCGCACGAAACGCGACAGCACAGCTGTCACTTTACGCCGGTATCGTGTCGTGTCCGCCAAATTCGGCTGCATGTGTGCATGCAGCATGGCACTACGTCTTACGAAGACGTGACGCGTGTCCATATGTTTGTCTGACTTTACGTACGTACCGCTGTATTTATTTAATCGAAGCAGCAGCTAATTTTGGTGATGTTTAGTCTTTGTAAGTAGCAGTTTCTATACATATCAAATGAAGTACTCATGACTGCTACTTTTTTAAATAGTATAAGGGGACAAATAAGCAGTCGGAGTCATTTTCATGACAAGCGACGCCCATAGACATCCGCACAGAAGTAATACAGTCGCGTTGCCTCCCCTGACCACATGGGTAGGGGTAGTAGGGGTGAAGTTTATTGGTACGCAGGGTAAGGGTGAAACCGCGAGGCTAGCTAGTTTTATTTAAATATTGATTATAACTTATTGTATATTTATTTGTAATTGCATTGTTTCAGGTAAATCCACGTACATCGAGCCGTCGACGCTTATGCCTGATTTACACGTATTAAGTTGTTAAGTAGGTAACTAAATTTTAACTTAGCTTTATGTACTTAATTGCATTGCATATGTCCAAACGTATATAAATAGTTAAGCTCATTAGTTCACTCAAGACAAGAATTTGGTAATGTTTTGGACGAAGTCAAAAATGAAATCATTAGGGAAATAACCGACCCAAGACTGGCTATAAAAAGTAAAGAGATGAATCAATATGGCACTAGAGTCATTTTATTTGAGGAAGGACATACGAATAAACGATAATTTAACTAGCCCGGGTTCTACGGTTCCGACGTGGAGTTAGGGACTGTTCAAAGGCAGCCGGACAGTCCTTAAGGAGGAAGAGTCTGGCCTTTTCATCAAGGCCAGCCTGTCGCTGGAGGAGCCCTGTTGCTTTCAGATCCGGGGCCCTCCAATCATAGCGGCTGAAGGCACCCTTAGTCGGTAGGGGCGACCCAGTTGTCGAACCCGACACTGTACCCGGATGAGCCACCGGGGCTCCTGGGTAGCGTGCGTAAAGGCATTCCCCTGCATCAACAAAAAAAAAAGGGTTTCAATTATATTGTTTTTATTGTATCGTTATTGTTTTATATCAAGTCTGAGTTCTGACGCACAACTGAAAAGAACGAACGAACTAAATCTGTACAGAACGAGCGAACGAGAAGCACGAGCACGAGGTTACTGTTTGATACGGTTTAACTACTCATTTTTTTTCGTAATGATATCATTTCATAAGTAAACACGGGAGATAATTACAAACCTACGAGGTAAAATTGAAAAACATGTGAACAATGATCGGTTTAGTTTAGTCGATTGTCGGCCGACTGATTAACCGACCGATCGATTAATCGGCTAGTCGGCCAAAGTAAAGGCCTGCGCATACGGGGGAGGGACAAAAAAGTCCGCGGACAAAAATGTGTGCAAAGTACCGCGTACTTTTAATCCCTCGTTTGCGTTACTCGATACAGTTGTAAGCGAACTATTTTAGCGGACAAAAAAGTCCGCGGGCAAAAATTCCTCGTCTTAGGCCGGTCGCAGGCCTTAATAATTAAAAAAATAAAAATAAAATAAAGTTAATAAGGAACTTAGTACTTACATCTCTAAATAAAAAAAAATGCTCGACAGCTCTATATTAGTGAATTCAGAATTCCCGTTGTCGATGTATATAAACAATATTATCAACTCTGGTGTTTTGGGGTCACTTTTAGTGTAGAGCGCTGCAGGTACTCAGTCTTACGGTAACGACAATGTTAAATGTCCCCTGCGCTAGTTGCAGCGAATAATCTAAATGAAAAAGGAAATAATCCAATAACTTTCATATGATATTGCGTGTAGAAAGCAAATACGTATTAATAATAGACTACTACTTTCTTTCTACTTAGGGCTAAGTAGGACGTACGACTGACTAGCGGCACGACAGCGGAGGAAAACGTTGACATCTGCGTTAGCATCCGCGATGGATTAGCGAGATACTCAACTATTTGTTTTTCGAACCTGAACTTATGGAAGCGAAGAGCTAAGTCCAATACAGCTGCATCGGTTTTTAATAGGAGTGAGGAGACTTTGGGGTCGAAAGGGGGACGAACCCACACTCTCACAGATGGATCTCAACAGTATATAAAGAACTTGCTTGCCAGATACGAACTTACAAAGTTACTGCGTAAATCAAACTAAATCTACACATACTAAACCCAGTACATTCGAGATCAAAGGAAAATCTATTTAAGGGTACATATAATACATTGGAGTAAACAGAATGTTGTTTGTATAGGAAACTAGTATCGCCCTGTGGTTTTACCCACTCATACTCCTCTCATATTGGGCATAACGTGGTGGTGTTTAATTCATAATATTTCTCGCTAAGTGGGCTACAACAGAAATAGTTTTGTAAATGGGACCAGTCCATCGTGAGATTAGTGCGTTCAATCAAACAAACTCTTTTAGCTCTATAATATTAGTATAGATAAACATAGATTACGTAAATACCATTGTAAACATTGGTATTTACCTCATTTTTTATCAACGTTTTTTTGCAAATTGTAATAATAAATATACTTCAAATACATTATAATAAATTAACTATTTAAATAGACTATATAAAGATATATTTATAGAATACTTGCTTGAGGTACCTAAATACTCTTTTAAAATTACTGTAGGCATCTGTTTAACCGAAACAAAGGAAACAAAAGGAAAATCAACAATTTGAAACAATATGCGAGAAGGATAAATGTGTACAATACTTTTTCGAATACTTTTACACGGAAATGTTTGATTCATCTTCAGGATCATTGGCAGCATCGTGTTTATTTATTGCAACATATTTCCATTTCATCAACCCGTTTTCATCCAATGTGTAGGTACTTGTATAGGTACTTTATGGGTAGTAATTAAACGAGTGACTGTAAATTAAAATTTGAGGTATCAGAAATAATGAATTTAGCGTACAGAATTACTAAGTGAGCGACTGACTGCGAGCGACTAGAAATCAATAAAACAGCGACTTACAAACATCAATTTGAGCTGCTTAAAATACAAAATGAGAAACTTCATAATATTTGAGCGACCTAATAATTGTTTGAGTGACAACATTACGTTCTGCATTTTTTTCAAAATTTGGTAAACTGTTTAAATATACTGAGCTGCATTTTATCTTAAATGAAGTGTTTTGAATATTAAAACGTATTTTAAAAAAACTTAAATGAGCTGTGTACTGTGAGCACATATTTATTTTTTAAATTTGCATATGAAAAAATTATTTGAGCAGTGTTTTGTGAGCAAACATTTTTTTTTTAAATTTGATTATGAAAAAACTATTTGAATAATAATAATAATAATAATAATAAA
>LUGF01059898.1:240510-258677 GCA_001625245.1 Calycopis cecrops
AACTCTATGCGCATGTCTATGTCATGAAAATGGCTATGACTGCTCATTTACTCCCTTAAAAAAAAGATGGTCTGAATCTATGTTTTGACAAAAGTCTAAAAGTTAAGCTGTATTAATTTAAAGGCTCAATGATGAGCATCTTTCTTTTATCTATTCGTATTGGCTATTTCTAGGCAAGCTCTCTTCTTCTTCTACGCTACGACTGACTTGAACTGAATTCGCCGATGTTCTTGGTATTCGCTTTACAATTAGTACATGCTATTCTTTCCACTCGTATCCAACTTAAACCAGTTACGTACAGAAATTGTCGGCCCATTTTAATGATTCTGTCAAAGAGCAATCGCAGCAATTTTCATGACTACCGACGCCCATAGACATCCGCATAAGTTTAACAGATACGTACATAAGGAGGGCACTCCTTCCTCCTCCTCCATGGGCCACCGGCTAATAACACACCGCACGTAACGCCACAACGCAGCTGTCACTGCGCCGGTTACCTTTAAGCGAGAGGTACCTCAGTCGTGCCGGACCAATGCAGCGTGGCCCTACGTCTTATTAAAAAAAATCTAGGACGACATTAGCCCGGCTGTACGGTACATGGCCCATTGCCAACAGAACATGCATTACTGGCTGGCTGACATTTAAAACGGCGGGAAACTCACTTCTCACTCACTCACAAATCACTTGATTGAACATTTTTCAGTCTATTTATAGCTGAGACAGGACAAGCCGTACTCGCGGTGCCAGGGACCACAAGACGTCTGATCAGATGATTGGATAAATTGACCCAAATTCTATATCTATATGGGATTGACCTCGGTACCTAACAAGCCGGTATCCGCGGCTTTGCGTGCTATGCGCGGCAATGATAGTTGAACGTTTGATTGTAGTTAGGGCGACAGGGTCAGGTCTAATGTTTTGTACACTTACTCTAATGTCGTCTATAGTTTAGACTAGAACTTAATCATTTGTTTGTGTAAAGATTTTTGTCGTGGTATGCAATGACAGAAAATATGTGAATTAAATCTTGCATCTTTGCCTTAATATGGGACGACATTATATATTTTAAAAAATCATGTCAATTTTTCAAATAAATTATTTCAAAATTGTGCATCTTTAATATATTCTAAAGAGAATTGAATACATATGAATATAGATAACTAACAAAATTTATCTAATTTGACCATCGAAATGAGTTTTTTATTTCGATGAATTTGACATAGAAATTGTTCTATGCTTGTAGACAATTTAAACAAGTGCCTGCCTTTGATATACAATTGGTTACAACAGCATTAATGTAATAAATATTTCTTAGTCCCTAACAGACGTGAAAGTAGTTATATCACGTTACAAGTGTTCACCATTAAATTGTTATGTCCATCAGTCTGTATGTGTGTCAAAGTGATTTAATATGGAAATTATTGGCTAACGCCGGTGAAGGAAAACACGGTGAGGAATCTCAACTGACTGACAAGATTGAAATCTTAAGTAGGCAAAATCCACCAACCAGTGTTTAGATACAATTCATAATAACACAACACACATGATTAATACGCAATACGCATAACCTACTTTAATATCATAGATGCGAAAGTTTGTATGTTTGTTTGTTTGTATCTTACTCTATCACGCAAAAACTGCTGATCCGATTTTCATGAAATTTGGCACACACATAGAGAGTAACTTGGAATAACACATATGATGCCATGGGATGATTTTATATTTTTCGCGAGATCTGAAACCGCGGGGCGCAGCTAGTATTGTATAGTTTGATCTTAAACTCCCTTAGTTCCTTTTGTTACATTGGCATGTTTTTACCATATAAGTTAGACCATTGTTTTTAGCTACACTGGTTTAATATACACTCGAGTAGGATTTTTTTTCACTCGAGTACGAGTTTGACAAACTGACTCGAGTGACTCGAGTAAAAACATGACGCGAGTCGCATCACTAGTTTAATATAATAAAAAAGTAGTGTAGTAATAATTGTATGCAGTTGTAAGAGCTACCACGCCGTACTACAGCCGAATTGGGCCGCCACGACCAGGAAGGTAGATCTCGATCACGTGGCGCCGCCTCGAAGTGAAGTGACAGCTGTGATGTGTGCAGTGTGAGTGTGACCTCGTTTGTGCGAGTCCACCTCTCATGTCTATGTGCGCCTATAGCCACCAAAAATTCAAATCGTTTGTCATCTTATAACATCTATCTTTCTGTACATATAATAAAAGAGAAAAATCCTGTGTGTACATTGAATATATTTACGAAAAACTAATTTTAATTAACATCGCCCATGTTAAAATAATTTTAGAACACTTTTCAATGTTTTTTTTAAATTTTTTTTTGTCTGTCTGTTTATCTGTTTGTCCGGGCTAATCTCTAAAACTACTGGACGGATTCGAATGAAACTTTTTGTGGTGTATAGACACTAAGCCTGATCAACATGTAAAACACTTTGAACTGCGGGAAAATCGCTCATTCCTACGGGAAACTCAGTAGTCGCGATCGAACTCGCAGGCACCAGCTAGTAAAACTATAAAAGAAAAGTTTAAATATATTCCAATTTACAACTGGACGCTTAAACCATCTGGGTCCGAAAGCAATTTTTACAATCGATGAAGTGTTTTACTTCGTTCACCATAGCGCCAATATAAAAAAAGCACATTTACATGTATTTAAATCATATCAGAAACGCCATATACAAAAGTCTTGCACCTGCAAATTGAAAATAAACTATTAAAAACCACGCAAATGTCAGGGGGCGTTTGTTTCGGTTGTTTTATAATTGAAATGTTATTCTATGGCTTTCACTTTTATTGTTTCTCATTAACGTTCGCCTTGTTATTATATATTTATACCCAAGCGCCATTGTTTTAAGGCACGTTTTAGAACAGAGGCACGATTTCGTAAAAGTCTTGCGGTTTCAAGCACAATATTGAGTTAGATTGGCCCTAGAAATAAGCTCGTTTAGCTCAGATTTATGGTGCGATTAATAACAGTTATCTCAGATCGATACTGTCTATCGACTAGCTCAAGAGATAACAAATAGATATGGCTAACATGGAAACTCAGGCGCCAATCGATTGTCGGCCACGAAAGAGGCGTTTTGTTAAATTTTAAAGATCAGAGACCATTGCGAATGAATGTCCTTCTTCTTGTAGCGGCAACTACCAAATTCCTTTGAAACGGACGTCAAAATACAAGGGGAATGCACGATATGAATTCCCCTTATTCAACATAAGACAAAAGTCTAAATGATGATTTAAGTACCTGGCACTGGAACATACACACAAATGTAGTAACATTCAATATGCATGAGATTTGTATGTACCTAAATAAAGATTTTTCTATTTTTCTATTTCTATTTAGTTTCTAAGATTCGGACACACTTTTCTAGGCTTGGAAATTTTATAGATAGCTAAGTCTATAGTGCTAGATTATTCTAACGTCGTATAATTTCATATTTCCCTAGATACGAAGAAGAAGCCGAATCTGATCCTATTTCTGTCCCGACGAAGAGATTTCAAAGCATTTCCTTTGCAATCGTTACAAGTGTAGCGTTTGGTCGACTCCAGCACCACCGCTTGTTGAAATAAGGTGCAGAATCAAATCTAACTTGATGTAAGGGAGCGTTCTTCTGAGTCATAGACTTGTAATTCTAAACATAGATACAAAGTTCACGACATTTAGGACTTGGGTAATGGATTTCACAATACTGACTTTGAATCTTGGATTACTGCACACTCTTCTAGTATTATCTGTACTTCGTTAAACCTGGTTTATTGAGAAGTTTGTGTTTCAGTCAGTTGCGAAAATAATGAACTAAGGTACAGAATTAACCGTTTATGGTTCTATCCTCAGTAGTTAGTCTGGTGTCTTTGGTTATCCATAGACAACGATGTTTTTTTATAGCATGGTGGGCAAATGACCTAGGGTCATGGGAATGACCTAGGTGATGGATACTGGTCTATGCCCACATCTGAAGCACCAATGGTCTCACAGATGTCATGCCGGCGTGGAGTTTATAGATAAGAAACTTTTTTCTTGATGATCCCTAAGTATAACCAATAGTTTTTATTAAATATAGAAATTACGTCTTACTGCTTGATTATAATATCTAATAATAATTATTATTATTAACAGATAATTAATAATGAATAATTTTTGACTGATAAGTGTGTAACATTGCAAAGTACGTTTTTTATCTGTAGGTAGTATTTAGATGACAAATGTCTGCCACGGTGGGATTCATGGCCTGAAGATGCTGATACGCATTAACATTAATAAATAATAATGAACTGACGTATGGGAATATTGATAGTATATAGTACCAACAGTAGATACAGATACAGTATTTTATATACAAATTATAAATGTAATAATAATTACATTGTACGTGCGATGTACATACAACAGACAGGAAGAGTCTCGCACCTACGTACGTTGCATACACAGGGAAAATCCGAATAAAGGTGCCATTTGAAGATATCTCCGATGTCTACGCTTCTCAGAACGCTTGTTATATTTTTTATTGGTAGAACGTGTTTTATAGCGATAGCCTTGATAGTTTTTTATTGCTTACTTATTATATGCATTTGGTGGCCATGTTAGTTGTTGCTCTTCCTCATTAGCTAGCTTTTCTTCAGCTACATACTACTTGACGAAAAGACGAAAAAGATAAGCCTAAGCTTTTAACCACTCGATACTCTGGGGCCAATTTGAACCCCCCGGCGAAAATTGAGGGGCGTGTTTTGCGAGTTGTGCACTATAGAGTACATAACTTATCGAAGGATTATATATTATCTTATCCTTTATACCTAATAGATACCTAATCTACTGTCCAACGCTAATTTTATCCCGTGTTCGCATCAGAAGTCTATGTTTCGAATAGCTAGTCTCTTTTTGTAGGTATATATAAATAATAAATAATAACTGCAATATTTAGCCTGAAAAGGAAAATATATAGGTAGGTAAAAACAGATTCTGAAGTGTAATGTGTGTAAACACTGTAATGCGTTACATTAGAATAAATTGATCGCTTTTGACACAATTTTACGGGTAAAAGTGAGCAAAAGATACTTCTGAATGTCACTTTTTCATACCTACCGTTATATGTCTGTTGCTTCGTCAAGAGTAAAGACCGGTTACAATTTTTTTTAATCTTTATTATTTTAAAAGGAGTTTTTATCCACATGGATACGCCAACTCCATCGTATCTTATTATTAAGATGAAACATGCTAATTATTGGAGGGCCACTCCCTTTCCCCTGTGGAAAATGTGGAGTTATCATTAGCTTATGTCCTGAACACGTCATACACACATACCTATTCTTGCCGATATCGATAATGTCGCCGTAAACCCGTTAGTATTTAAAAAATAAATTAAAATCACGAAGAAGGTAAGCGTAGAGCGTACAGCTGTGCAAAATCGTAGGTATATACAAACAAACCGACAGAACTGGTTTCAATAACTTTATTCCTAAGTGTTGTCAATTTTTCAATGTTATCGATAAAAAATATTCTCGCCGTACAATTTACTTTTCCAAAACTTATAATACATATGAATATGAATGATTTAATGTTCCTTTCCTTTTTTTTATTACTTATATGACTATAAGTATGTCATATTATAGACCTTAGTGGTATGTATTGATAATTATGAAAATAAATTATTATTTACATTTAGAATATTGTAATATCGTATTCCATGATAATTGATAATGCATGCATTGATTACTTAATTAACAAATTAATTAGTTGATTCAATAGGAAAAAATGCCTCAATTCAGTTCCATTCTGATCAAATAATTAATCCGTTTAGTTGATCGGACTGCCCGTAGGGGCTTTATCGCAGTTTTTCTTAGAACCCGACACATTATCTTTAACATTCGCCATTAAGCTTATAAACAACAGCATAGCCATGACGTAAATATTTATAAAACAAACGATATTCTCTCGGAACATTCCTACCGGTATTTCCATCGTTGTACAGATATTAATCGCACATAAAAAGTCGTGTTAATGTGCAGGTACTTATCTACAGATCGACCAGTAGCGTCTGCAGTAAATTGCAAAAATAGCTGTTGTTAGATAGAGTTATATAATTACGCGTAATTTGTTATCATGTGCAAGGTTTCAGGATTCGAGTATTAAAAAGCTTCCGTCATATGATAGTGTTTGCCAGTATGTTTACCATGTCTTTGGTACTTGTATTTTTAACGCGTCGCATATGTAAAAGATAATTACTTATCCTACTTTAAACAGATCGGTAAAGTGATCAAATAAAGTCAGTTTATCCAATCTCGGTCTAGGCAGTCTTTTGTCAGTCTTAGCTTTTTTTCTTTATTTCGCATAATAATAAAGATATGGCGCTGGGGCGTATAGATGGTACGTGAATACACAATATTAGTTTACCATACTCCTCCGAAATGGCTAGAGCGATTCTCATGAAAGTAAATATTTAAAATATATTATTAAAGGCTATAATAAAACTCCTGCTTCACAGAATGTTTGAATGCAATTTTACATTAATAAAAAGTGTAAATAATTTTGATTGCTCAACTAATCGAAATATTTCGTTAAATAATAAATCTTTTCTTATATAACATTTTTATGTTAATTATGAGTTTTTATTTATTTTATTAATGTATATTAATATAAGTACAATAGATACAATAAAAATAAATGTAAATACTACTAACATAAGTTATAATTTTTAAATTATTGTCTGCTATTGTCGTTTTTATAACACTTTTAGAACCTTAAATACATGTTCTAAAGTTCTAAGTGGGTTCTAGGTTTGCTTCTAATATACCAAAAATAAAAAAAATAATATTATTAAAGTGCCTAACAATTACCTATAAGTTATTGTTAGGCACTAATAATATTTCAATGGTGGTATTTAAAATTTACATACCTATATCACAAAAAACCTTTCAACAACCTATTTCTTCAAGGCCAAGTTGTAATGTTTACTTCTAAACAATTATCATTATAAGTCATTCACACTTAAAATATTTAAATATGTATTAAACTATTTATACTATAACGTTGAAAGAATGCACGCGATTATCTACTTTAGGTCTTTGATAATAAATGTCAAAGTCAAATGCAGACAGTAGACGCTGAGATAGATTCTGGTTATCACTAGTTTTTCCTGCACTAAGGTAAAGGATCACTCGGTAAATATCCCACCTATTATGCGGGTTGCTGTCCAACCTTTTTTATCGACTATCGATAACATATTTCTAGAATTTCACAGAATTTAAAGAATTAGACTTCTACAAATACAAATAGACTTATAGCGTTAATTGTCTGTATTCTGTTAATCTTTTACACAAACAATAACCACTCTACAAAGCATAAGCAGTGAAATGTGTGTACATATATGATCAACTATCGGAGCCCCGCGGATTCACCCGCTTATATTTAGATCCCGTGTAAAATAGAAAATCATCCCATGGCATCTCATAGGAACATTTTTAGGGATAAAAACTATCCTGTGTTAATCCAAGTTACCCTCTATGTATGTGCCAAATTTCATGAAAATCGGTTCAGCAGTTTTTGCGTGAAGTATGAACTAACATACAATTCGCATTTGTTATATTAGTAGGATGTAACACAAAAATGGATATAAATTATCACGTTAACCTGTAAAAAAATTTGTACCTACATAAATATCTCCACAACCATTAACGAAGGACTAAATTTTTTGCACATGAAAATATTACGATTAAAGAAATAAATTGATGTTTACTTTCATTTCAAATGATTCATTTTAATTGTTGTTATGTTTTGATATTTTGTAGCATTATCGTATTCAAAACATTAGTATATGTATAAGAAATTTATTAATATTTACCCATTGTGTAGGTACATAATATTTATTACTTACTTAATACTTATTACAATAAAACTACTTTAATAAAAGATATCGAAAATAAATATTTACTAAAATAAGGCCTATAAAATCTACCGCAGGCAATCATACTCATATCTGTAGATTATTATCTATCGATACCCAGACACGAGTAATATTTACTAATCATAATATTAAAAATACATATGCTGCAATATAAAAAAATATGATTATGAAACCTATTAATCAATAAAGAAATTACTAACCATTATAACATGGTAGGTATATCTAATAAAATGTATATAAACATAATTAAAATCCTGGCCATATTAATAGAAAAAGTGTGTGGTTAATTCCAAAGCTAAAGATTAAAACGATTTATAGTAATAAACTGATGATGATAAATGATCTTCGTGTAAGTGTTTTTAATGTTCTACATAATACCTTCTTCCTTTCAAACTAAAGATCGGATTATATCATAGACGCTTCCTTATTAGTAAAAATTATAAATTATATTCATATTATGCAATCAATATAACTTGAATAGTCTAAATCATCGACAATGTTACCCAATGTCACATCCTTACGTCGATTCGAGTGTGAATGAACACTTGCATCAGTGTGCCCACTGCCGCCGTATCAGCCCGTACTAAGTACGGAACTAGTTGGTTAGCTCGCTATAAGAAAGGACGTATCTCCAGCTAGTGTTGAACGAAAACGCACAGTGAGCAGTGGTGATAAAGTTCAAATAACAATAAATATAACATTAATAGAACATGCTTGCGGATGAACTGCGCTCGGAATTAGTGCAAAGGTAAGCTTGAATTTTATGTTGTTTTAAACATTTTTTCATCTCTAAACTCGCTACTTATCCCTTTATCAAAAGTTTTTCGCGTCCTGCATTTAAATACTACTGTTCGTTGTCTTCACAAGTCCATTATAAAATAATTACACTTTCACAACTGTGATTTCCCCTTTAATAGTAGATAGTAATACAATATTTTTCAATCACAACTCTTTGTACGGACCGGATCACAAACCGGAGCTCGATGTAATGATTATCATCATCACGATACTCAACAATAAACATTTAATCAATTACAGTCTATGCAAGTATAACTTATTTATGATTTACTTTGTTTTATCCGTAAGTATTCGATGATCTGCGCATATAAGATGCCCTTTGAAGGTAGAATAAGAAATGACGTTATAAAATTCTTAGAGTACCTGTAGAATGCATGTTTATGGATATGAATGTGTCCTATGATGTTATATAAATTCTTTTCTTTCAATTGTAATCAATACTTTTGCATGAATATGATTGTAAATGATGTACGCCGTAATCCGTATTATGTAGTGCACCCGGTATGCGACGTAATGCCACGTCTTTATAAATACATAAATAGATTTGGGCTTTGAAATAGGAACCCTCTTGGATCATGTATATCCTCGTCAGTTTCTGAACCCATAGAGAGCAATCAAAGATTAATTTGATTTTAATGTAGACACGAAGACAATAATATGTTATATTTAGCACACACACACATACATATACTCATTATTAAATAAGGAAAACTAAAGCGTAATAACAACACTAATATAATAATTAGTTAAGTCCGCAGAAGTGTGTCGTGGCATTTGGTATGAGTTATGACAAAAGTTTAATCTGTAAAAAAAATATGAATTAACGCGCGGCAGCAAAGGCGGTTTTAAAATTCGAACTCGCCTGTGGCCAATACAAATTGTAATTATTATAGTTTTCATTGTTATAATACTGAATTTTAATTTAATCTACAATATGTCATACGGAATCAAATTGCTCCTTGCTTGTTTGGTCCTATAAAAACTGTTACTTTCAACGGGGGAACTTTTGAACTCTATATATCCTTAAGCCGTTACACATTAGTGAAAGTAATGCCAGTATTTGGGCGTGAGAAACTGACATCGTGCCCTTTATAGCGGAAGGCATGAACGCTTTGAATAATAAAACGGATCGGTCCATAGTCGTCTTAACGAGCTTTACATGATCAGAGATATCAATAGACCTCTTTTTAATGATTAAAGATTATAGACACGACAAGCTATAAGCGTCTTTATTATCTATTAGTTTACATAGGTATTTGTGGGTATTATAGGAAATAAAATAGTGCTACTGTCAGTCGCAGTGGTTATACTTTCAGACGATTCAGCATTTCGAATATAGGTAATCTAAACTAAAGATTTTTTTTTAAACTTTTATATAATTGTTCATAATATTTATTACATTATTGTTTCTATAAATGTTTCATATCACTGAGTAACAATACCTACACATTACTCAAAGAAAATAAATTATAAAAACATAAGTATTGTCTACTACCTACTCGACTATTAGGTATGTGCCATAAAGATTTGCAGACAGACTTTTTTTAGTTTTGTAAATTAAAAATCCTTTTCATATTATACAATTTAGTTACCTCCTCATGGCCTATATTAGTAAATATAAATTATTTATTCGTAAGAATAAAAAATATATTTTATACGAACATGAATATTTTAATTGTTAGTCGGCAATTATGAATATATTTAATAGTGTTGCATCACTAATAATTCAAATAAAATTCTTGCGTTCGTTTTTAACAACTTAGCTTAATCGCAGTAGGCCTTACCTTTTCCATGGTTTAGTTGATTTAAAATATTATTTAGATGGTCAATATGCTTGTGACTCCAAAGTGACAGGATACTTTTTACCTTTTTAAGTAGTTAATTGTTTCAGTGTTATTATACTCAACATTTAATTCTATATTACATAATATTGCTAGCAAATAAGTGAAGTAAGAGTAACGCGATTCAACTATTTTAATTGTTCTTAATTTGAGTCCCTCTTTACTCAAACAAGCTCCATAACATACGTGTCGTTCTTGGACGAAAGTGTCTGTAGTTTTTGATACGTATGATGTACGGTTCACACTAAAATTTGCTAAAGGAAACCATATGGCACAAACCGCAGGAACCACATTAAAATCAGACGGAAACGGTTAACGATGTATTTACAGCTTCTTATTTTAAAATAAGTAAAGGAAATATCTGAATATTAAACGATACTTGGCAACTATTATCTGTAACAACTATATTGTATAATATATATTTCTTTGTAATAATATGCATTTATATATTATATACATTATACATTACAATTTGCTTTAATTACAGTCTGTATCCAGGCACATTTTTTAATTGCTTCACCGTCAGAACGACTAAAATTACATTAAATTTCGTCTACAAACTCCACTAGTTAAATTTTTTATTTTTTTTTATTGTTTTGTATTTTTCGAGTAATTTTTAGTTTCTCACAAATAACTTCATACAAATTTACGTTTTTCTTATTTGACCTGCTTATCCTCTGCCTCTAGGGTGGACGGTAGCATCTACTTACGAGCCCACCCAAACAATCAATGTTAGTAAATAGCAAGTATTTGTCATCAATTTACATACACAAAACACGTCGAGTCAAGGATGAATACGGCAATGACCTTTTCCGAGCGACGAACTGTTTTTATTATGTTTTTTATGGAATTCCATCAACTTGAAGTATATATAAATGGTAAATAAAATTCCATAATTCTCAGTATTACATTATTTACTCAAATGGTCCAAAATATTGAACTTTGGCCGATCTTTGTCAATGTTTGCTTTGTTTTATCAAGATTTTTTATATTCTATTACGACGATTTTTAGCTATACGTTTTAAGGATTATAGGTACTTTTAAAAAAGTTATAAAACAGCTTTTAACTAAGTATCTAGTTAAAAGCTGTTTTATAACTTTTTTAAAAGTACCTATAATCCTTAAAACATATAGCTTGTTATAATTAACATAACTGTGTAGCCTATATTAAAATTGATGAGATTGAATTCTATACTTATTAAATTATTTTTAGGCACACTCTTGCGTCATTTTCCATCGTTTTGATAGCAGATATTCACCATTATAATATTAAGCGTAACCTTAATGCTGTTACTTACACACAAGAACATAAATAATATTACATAGATGAAACCGTAAAGCCATCTTCTGCGATTACCAAATAGCTCATTCTTTTTCAACCATTAGCAAATTGAATATTTGCTGCAATTCCAATTCCTCGTAATTTATACTAATAATATTCTGAAAAAGGTTGCTCTTTGATAATTCATGTTCTATTACTTTTGTCCGTTAAATATTTAAATTATAGCTATAGGGAGCACTATAGGGGGCACCTTATACTAATTCTAATCTAAGACCCAGGGATATACAACAATCATACGAAGAAGGGTAGAAGGTACACACATAGAACTATGTATCTTATGAAGGTACCTATAAAACATGCTATAGCTGTAGTGCTTTTAACCGATATTTTTTAAGTCTTCATGAAAAGTCCAGTGGACAGTGCTGATTTTAAATGCTGTGCATGCGCAGTGGCTGCTATGTTGCTTGCTGATTTTTGGTGGCAACAGAAAACAGTGGAAATAATAAATGTTAACGGTACAGGACTTGTGCAGGATGAGACGCGAGCTGGCTGCGTGACACGTCGGCCGCTGATTAATATTAATGAGCTTCAAATGTATAAAACACTTTGTTTGGATGTTTGCTTTGCGATTTTACCCGCCTCGTACATATGGAAAGTTGAATATACAACTTCCTACTAATATTTTAGTAATGGTTTTGTGTAAATAATTGTTTCTCGCGCCAACACAACTAAACATGAAAAGACACAGTCCATTTTAGTTGAGATCATGTACAATTATACCATGAATAGAGAAAAAATGTTTTTACTTAGTTTAGTTTAATAAAAAAAAAGAATAAAATATACTTACTTATTATTTATTATATTAAACATGTTGATTATTTTATGACGCCTGCAAGAAATGTTTTTTCTGATAATTAGCCTCGCTGGTATTATTTTTGGTAGTATGATTTTTACAAGCAGATTTAACAATTTTATACAGGGTTTTTTTTGGTCACCGGCCAAATTTTAAAATAAGGAAGTAATCATCATTCCAAGGGTGTGTTTTAAATTTTATCGTCTAATTGCAATATTTTTTAAAATAAAAATCGATTTGAAATGGTCCATACAAAAGTCATCGATTGTTGTTCATAAACGAAATGTTACGACTTCAAGGTCAGTGACGTGAGTCGCGAGTGTGATGCACGCGGTGACCAAGAAATATGTTTTACAACATGGGACAAAGTAATTGTATCTAATTATTTTTTTAATATTTTTTGTTTCATAAATCGGATGTATTATTGATTCTGAACCAAACCTCAAAATTTGGCCGGTGACCAAAAAATAACCCTGTATAAAAAATGGCCCTCTTTTAACATGATAATAAATGTGTGCGACGCGTCGCTAGTATTATTTTGTTCATTATTGTAATCCAGCCTACTATTGTAACCCATCCTTTCCACAGGTGTTCATGTTATATGTCTTCTAATCTTATTAATATTATAAATGCGAAAGTTTGTATGTTTGTTTGTTTGTTACTCCTTCACGCAAAAACAGCTGAACCGATTTTCATGAAATTTGGCACACACATAGAGGGTAACTTCGAAGTTCGGGTGAAACCGCGGGGCGCAGCTAGTTATAGGCATATATTTACCAAACAATCTCTACAATGTTACATATCACTTCGATCTGCTTAGTCCAAGGATGTATCAATGTTTATTAGCATTTTAATGTCTAAAGCGAGATTAAAATTTGACAGAAAACTGCAAAGAATAATACGTGATTGGCAGTGTTTCTTATCGTGGAAACATTCATGATTTTATTGCTGAAAGTAAGATGAATTTATGGATTTCAAAGATCAAAATCGTCTTGCATACTTTATTCATTTCATTACTAGTACAAGACCAATTAATTATTATGTAATGTACAATGTTTATAATGCCTATTCTTTGTCAAAGTAGGACTTAATTTTTGGCACGGAGTATGATCGTTGGGTGATGGTATGAGGCTATATATTTACGTTATATGCTTGTATTTCGTGTGGAATATGATATGAGTGTGTGTGTGTGACTCTAGCCCTGCTAGAGCCGTTGCTCTCTCTGTTTGGGTTATTAAACTCGCATGTCCGATAAGTGCAACATTGTAGTAACAACATAAACAAATTCCCACATTCTTACTTTCCTCATTTATACGATTATGACAATTATAATTAATAGTAAGAGGTAGTGCCAAGCTGTATGCTTGCATGCAGCCGAATTGGGCCGGCACGACCGGGGAGGTACCTCTCGCTTACACGAGACCGGCGTGAAGTGACAGCTGTGCTGTCGCGTTTCGTGCGGTGTGTAAGTAGCCGGTGGCCCATGGAGGTGGGAGGAGAAGGGGGGGCAGCGCATCTGTATAGTCTCTATGCAGATGTCTATGGGCGTCGGTAGTCATGAAAATGGCTACAACTGCTCATTTGCCCCCCTATACTATAAAAAAAAAATAAAATCTTATATCCTATTTCAAAAACCTGATTCATCTTTCATATGTTTGGGCCGATTGTATAGTAAATACGAGATACTCATAATATAAGCATTTTTTAAAAGTAAATCAAAAATAGCTTTTAGAGGCATTTTTCATTAGTAATAGGAAAATAATTATTATGGTGCGTATTGACGTCAAGTATCAAGTAATATATCTCACAAACTGTACGAATGGCGATAGCACAGCCGTCACGTCTTAATTCTTACCGGTGTCAGAGGAGAGAGACGCATCTTCCCGACTTGCTTTCCTGATTAGAGTACAATCCGCAATGGCACAGCATTTCAAAGATTGGCTAAATAAGTCATAACTAAGGTCTTGAAATCGTAGGTATCATGTTAATAAAAGTTGAAAAACCAATTAATTTTCTAACGTTTGCGCAAAACAACGACCTTAAAACAGTATTGTCTGAAATATTTAAATTGCAACATGTTTTTCTAGGAACATCATATTAACAATTTGACATCCTACTAATATTATAAAGGCGAAAGTTTGTGAGTGTGTTTGTTACTCTTTCACACAAAAACTAATGAACGGATTTTCATGAAACTTTACAGTAATATAGCCTTCATATCAGAATAACATAATAAGTTAAAATTTATAGGGATTTTTTATAATTTGGTTATAATATAACGATAACTGTCAAGTAAGTCGGAAAAAAATCAGCCCCCTTAGAGCAATATTGGCGTGCGCTGACCTAATCGTTGGAGTTACACAAAGATAATTACTGTAGAATTATTTATCTTAAATAGTTCTAAATAAAAGTGTGCGACAGCATATATCTATCTTTTATGTGTAAGTCACTATGACCAAAATAGTAATAATAATAATAATAATAATAATAACGTTTATTTATCTCACAATGGTATTTTCTCACAATGATATACAAAATACAATATTATACAGACATATGATTGATAACCACTGTGAGGAGCGGAATCTGTACTAGGCGAGCCCGTGTTACAGGATTCCGGACCCCCACTCGGGTCATTATAACTATAATGTATACTAATACATAAAAAAAAAATAAAAATAAAATATAAAATAAAAGTAAGTAATTCAAGTGAAATGTTAGTGTGTGCGTGTATGTTTGTGGTTGTGTGTGTATGTGGTTGTGTGTGTATGTGGTTGTGTGTGTGTGTGTGTGTGTGTGTGTGTGTGTTAGTGCGTGTGCCTTTGCGTGTTGTGTGCCTGTGCTTGACTTTATGTGTGTGTTGGTTGCGTTTGTGTGTATTTGTACATAATTAGACTATTGGGTTATTTTTAATAGATCTTCTATTTCACCATATGATTTCGATTTTAAATATATATATCCAGGGCTTTTTTGCATTCCATACTGGCTTTAGGGTAAATATTAAGAAATTTGTTTATTTTATTATATAGATAAGGCCCTAAAAATATTTGAAATTTTTTTTTTAGTGAACCAACCATTCAATTAAATTGGATATTTTTTAACGATGCACATTTTAGAATATTTATAGAACTCTTATGAAAATTAATACATCTGTCACTTTACGTATTGAATGTAGATAAACTTTGTCTTTTACACTAAGTAAATTGGACGAATAGATTAAAAGTTATTAACACAATAAGATTGACATAAACGGAATATCTAAAGCGCCTAAAATGCGCGGCGACAAATTCGATTCTCAAAGCGGTTTATTGTTTCATACAATACGTATATATTTAATATAATTTATATTTCAGTATAATATTAGATTATGTATAATAATAACAACACCATTTTTGAAGTCCGAAGTCCACGCGGGCGAAGCCGCGGGCGAAGCTAGTTTGTTATAAACTTTGTATGTTCAAACAAAGAAACCACGAAACAAAGAGATTTTAAGCTGCTCGTAATCAAACAAAGGTGAATTATTGCGTTTTTTATCTCCGCGAAATTCTACCCGCATAATCAGATACTTCTTTTAACATGTACAATTATTTTTCTTCTGTGCCAAATATTGTTATGACTAAGTGTAAGTATTTACATATTCATTTACTTATAAATGCTATTGTTTATTTGAAATAGCTATGCAATTCTATACTCCAAAACTACTTTTTGATATTACTTTTATTAGAGTAAAATGAACAGTTACTTGTATATTTTGAAAATCAGGGATTCATTATGACCAGGGATCCCTGATGGCAGAATGCTTCATTGAAGGAACCACGGGAATACTACGAGTCTGGTTTGAAGTTGAAAATAAAAGTTACTATGATATGAAAACACCAACAATACATAATAATGACAACAATATACAATATACAATGTAGATTTACACTTTGCATACACTACATTTAATACAGACTGACTGACAGACAGTAGGTAGTAGTACGGATTGTGGGCAACCCTCAAGAAGAAGGGTAAGACGGAACAAACAAATACATACATGAATTTTGAAAAATAAATGCAGTTGCATAAATCAGTAATAAGCAATAACCTAAATAGAATATTAATTGATGGATCAAGAAAATCATTTTCATACGCGTATTAGATCAGATATTGAAATCCACATATAGTATAATAATAATAGATATAGTATAATAATAATAGATATAGTATAATAATAATAGATACAATAACAACAGAACAACAAACCGTGGCGTGATATAATGCTGATTGCTGATTGTATCAATAAATAGCTCACGACATAATCAAGGACCAATCTGTGCGTGTAACTTGTATTTAAATTTTTGCACATTTGCGACATGCACACATTTGCAATATGACACATAGCTATTCAATGAACATACTTTGTCGTAACTTTTGCTAGTAACGCTAAACGACAGTTATGCATAATTATGGAAAAAAGTATATCTATGGTTGTTAAATCAAAAAAAGGTCTTTCTATATTCTATATCACAGAACAGAAAAAACAGTAGAAGCACTATGTGGGCGTGTCACATGTGCCACTAATAGGCCTTATAGGCATATTTACCGTTCGTGTCTGTTCGCGTACTCTCAGTTGCAAATTGGATTACGTCAACGTAACATATCGAAAAAATATATTATTATGGCGATTTGTGCAATATTGAATTGTAAAAATAGAAGCGATAGTAAAACTCTATCCCATGGAGGGGTATCGTACCACCGGTAAGTAAAATAAAACGATTTATTTAATAAACTAAAAAATAAAATTTTCTTAAACATGACATACGATAAAGAAATGAAAACTATCCTTAATAGCAAACAGATACAGTTGACTTTTGTTTGTTTTTTTTCCTAGTTCGTTATTTCGTTTTGATTCCTAGTTGGTTGTCAATTTTAATGTCATTGGAATAGTGCGTGATCGTATATGTCTATCAAGTCTGTCGATATTTTCTACATAACCATTCATTTTGGAACAATTTTTAAAAAGGAAACGTTACTTTTGAAAATATTAAAAAAATTTGTAGGATCGAATATTTTTGAAAATATTAATTTTCACCAGATTGACCAATTCCCCACTTCAAATCACGTAACAGATTTGATAAAAGCAATAGCAGATAAATATATTAACGTTAGAATACACCATATCCTCAAAACAAAGAAAGAAACATCCAAACGCCAAGTTCTTAGTAAATATATTTTATTTCAAGGCCAGTAGTTTTAATATGTATAGCCGTGGTGAATAAAGAATATTTACTAATTTAAAATTTTAATTTTCTCTATTTTCTGTTGTAAATAAAAAATACAAGTAAAAGAATTTTTTCGATACGACAATTAGTTTACAAGATTTAATAATCGGGCTTAGCACTGCTGCTGTTCATGTGTCGCCAGGATCAACGGCAACAATTTGACATGACCTCGAGGAAAATGTTAAAAACAATAATAAGTTAGAAGGAA
>LUGF01059898.1:274877-288349 GCA_001625245.1 Calycopis cecrops
CATTTCCCTCGGGTTACCTGGTACCCTGATGATCCTAGCGACACAAAAGTACCAGCTGTGGGAAAGTGTCCGGGGTACAAATTCAGTTGTAGCCTTTTGGCGATAGTCGACGTCCACAAACAGGAAATCCACGCGTATAAGGTTCAGATCTCCTTTTTTCTACCTCAATGGGCCGAACTCTCGAAAAGCGATTTAACAGCTATTAAGTGAGTTACCTATATAAGCAAAAGGACGTATGCATACTACTATCCTCGTACCTACAATCACACCTTTTAGATCTGACTGAATATAATAGACAAATAGAGTTAGTCTCCAAGTAAGGTTTACAAGAAAGGCTGCTTAAAAGCTATTTGTTTAGTCGTTTTCACACCGAGTAGCTAAGTGACATTGAATTGTATGAGACTAAAGGTGATTCACCTGATGATAAGTGATCGATGTGTTACGTAGAATACGTTATTTACGTCGATTGAGGATGTATGTAGCTTTAATAGTGATATCACGGGGGCAAAACGTCATGTCATAACTTTAAAATGCAGAATTAAACTTATTCCCTCGAGCGTAGCAGCTAATGTCCGAAGTAAGGAACCAAGACCAAAATGTAGAGGCAGCAGTCATAAGTCAACATGTCCTATCGCTCGCTCTAGAACTACAGACATTAAACGGGTAGAAAATAAAGATAATACCAGGGAATTACGTGCTAGTTGGTTGCTAGTGGATGTTAGCAGCCTGTGACCTTGACCATGGCGCCCACTGGCGGAGACCTATGCAGTGGACTTCTGGCAACTGATGATGATGGTTGTTAGTTTACACTGGCAGCCGAGACACACGGTCCCTCCTTAATATTTTAAATACATGAGATGCGATGACAGCCGTGGTGAGCTTTTGATTATGCTCCTCAGTCCTCACCGCAGGGGTCCAACGCCACCCGGGGGGCTTAATGAGTGTTGTATACTCTCATGCTGCGAGCAGCAGTATCCACTGATCACTCCTCAGCACTCATCAACAATTTCTTGTACTTTTCAGGCGGTTCGTCAACGACAACGGCAAATATATTGAAATGCAAAAATTGACGTTACAGAATAAAAAACTTGAGCTGCAAATGAACACGTACAAAAACCGCTTACAGGTAAATTTATGTTGATATTGTTGATAACGAAACTAAAGAATGTTCTATAGTAGCTGATATTATATTCAATTATGCGTGTAGTTTTATTTTTGTTTCTTTTTTTAGTGAAAAAAAATTTGGAGCTGGATAGTACATACTCTATCATTTTTGAATGTCAAATACATTTTAAATCATTTAAAATATTTAAACTACGAATAGATATTCGCAAGCAAACAACTGTTACCGGTGTAGTCTATTATAGCGACCTCGTGGTCAATTTAGGGGAACTTTCGAGCGTTCAAACAATTTTGTCATAAATATTACTGGCAGCAAATAAATATGACTCAATCATAATAATACCCCTGATAACAACAAGGTTTCTATATCAATTCATTTATTTATATTTCCGTGGTGCATAGTAGCCGGGCTTTACCTGGCTGCTCTCTCTGCTTCTTGGCTTATTTAAGTTATTGGAATATTTTACTGTCTCCCGCTTTATTAGAGAGGGAAATTGAAATTACTTCCTACTCCTCCTACTTTCTTCTGATTACGGTTACGGGTCCCAAGACAGACTTAGCTTTTCCCTCGGGCTCCCTGCGATCATATCAAAGGGTCAAGTGTGGTTGCCGCTGTCGACCCTGGCGACACAAGAGTAGCAGCGGTGGGAACGAGTGGTGGGCCAAAGCCCGTTAAAAAAAAAGCAAACAACTCAATTATTGATAGTATTTTCCAGGAGTACTAAGACATACCTAATAGAAAGGAAAGCGTAGTGTTGGTCTCCAAACCCGACAGTCTGATGAGCTGGTAAACGTCGCGGGGAGACGCTGGATGTAACCAGCTCATGACCGGGACTTGTGGCGCCCTCTGGGAGAGGCCTGTGTCCATCAGTGGACGGCTCTTGATTGTTGATTAATGATACATAATGTACTGATCACATTATTGTAATTTCGCAGGAGCTATCAAAGATAACGTATCGAGAGGACCTGTCGGCGTACCTGCGGAACAACAACCTCAGCGACATCGCCGAGTTCAAGCCCCCGCCGGAGCTCGAGAAGCAGATTTCGTCCCTGTCGCTCGCCAACGGGTTCAGCAACGGGAACAAGTCGCCAGAGAGCGGTCAGTACAGATTACTCCTTAACCATTTAAGCAAAGATAGAAATAAATACATGCTGACTGCAGACTAGGGACCCGCGTCGGAAAGTGTAGTCTTGGACGGCCTTCGATCCGGTGGACTGAATGGTCAAAGCCGCTGGTTGCAGGCAGCTTTTGACCGTGACTTGTGACGCTCTCTGGAGGCCTGTGTCCGCAGTGGACTTGTCCTGGCTATTGAGGACGATGATGGGGAAATAGTCAGATGGCCAATAGAGATGAAAAATTAATACCGTCAAGTTATTACAGGGTATTGTACAATCTACATACTGATCATTGTTACTAGATAGCTTCACTACATACACACACTTTAAGCGCTACAAGTGCTGGAGGCAAGTGCTCTCCTGTGCTACGTAGCATATTGATGATAGTTTTACTTTAAATATATGAGAAGCCAGCAAATTCCGAATCTTATTGACTACTAGCTTCCGCCCGCTACTCCGTCCGCGCGGATGTCGGTCTTCGCGTGGATGGATTTATTTTTTTTCTACGTATATTTCCAGGATGAAAAGTATCCCAGGATAATAAGGTATAATTATACCAAGTTTCATCGAAATCGAACCGTTAGTTTTCACGTGATGCCTGAACATACAGACAGACAGACAAAAAATTTTTTAATCGCATATTTGGGTTTGGTATCGATCCAGTAACACCCCCTGCTATTTATTTTTTCAATATTTTCAATGTACAGAATTGACCCTTCTACAGATTTATTATATGTATAGATGTAGCCAGCGACGGATAAAGCTCCGACGGGGAACGGGACTTAGAGACCTCGAGTTTGAGATGGGGGTCCTATTATGGGTACCAAAATGATCTTAAGCCTATGGGGCCTATGGGGTTTGGGGCTGCAGCTCCCCTAAGCTCAAACCTGAATCGGGCGCTGTGTGGCGTGTCTACATGATACGCCATTCTTGATGAAGACTAACGATAGTTGTCCCGCAGGCATGGACGCGGTGTCCAACAACTCCAACGACACGTTCAGCTCCAGCGACCACAACCTGCTGCTGTCCACGCCGCCGCCCACGCACAACGGCAAAATCAACTCGGCGGGGTTAGTTGCTTTCATTATTTTATCTATACTAATATTATAAAGAAGAAGAGTTTGTTTGTTTGAACGCGCTAATCTGTGGGACTACTGGTCCAAATTAAAACAATATTTCAGAGTTAGATAGTCCGTTTATCGAAGAACGCTTTAGGCTATCACGCTACTATGAATAAAAGTGGAGTATGCGGGTTATACGGGTGAAATGTGGTAAGAGGAAGTGCCACACTGCATGCTTGCATGCAGTCGAATTGGGCCGGCACGACCGGGGAGGTACCTCTCGCTTACACGAGACCGGCGTAAAGTGACAGCTGTACTGTCGCGTTTCGTGCGGTGTGTAAGTAGCCGGTAGCCCTTGGAGGTAGGAGGAGAAAGGAGGGCAGCGCATCTGTATAGTCTCTATGCGGATGTTTGTGGTCGTCGGTTGTCATGAAAATGGCTCCGACTGCTCGTTTGCCCTCCTATACCATAAAAAAATCACTTGACGCTGCTAGTCTTTAAATTAATTAATAAACTGCTTTACTATATAAGTTAGGGCGACTGCACGCACGCTACTTTTAGCATCGGCGATTGGAGGTTTTGCGACTGCATCACGATTTAACGAGTCTCGGCGTCCAATCGCAGTATCGGAGTCGCGCGATTTAGCTACTGCTCCGATGTTCGACATCTCTCGCAGTCGCCTTGCGGCTAAATCGCCGCGTTCACCGTCGTCGCTCGTCGCTGCATTCAGCTACTCAAATGCGACTAAATCGCCGATTGCCCGGTGCTAAAAGTAGCATGTGTGCGGCCCTTACTTAACATATAGATATTATAATATTATACCTAACATTTAATTATTATCTATTGAGGAGTGGAGTGAATATTATCTATAATCACGTTGATATTTAGCCAGGGATTTTAAAAGTGTGGAAGAAACAAGATGAACATATAAATATTGTGGTACTCATTTCACTCTGCCTATCCCATTAGGGAACTGGTGAAGACGTGTTAGCAACATACTTATACTTTATTTTATTTATAGATTTATAAGTTTGTAATTTGTTTTCCAGTAGACACTCCGGCAACAATGTGACGCCCAGCAAGAACCCCACGGTGGGCACCAAACTAGAGAACCTGCTGCTACATTCAGACTCCGACAGTGGTGAGTGGACTACCACGATACTAGGACTACCAATACATCCAATGCCTAACTAAATTATATCATTAGGCATTTGCATAGATTGGTAAGAAGCCGCCATAAGGACCGTGGGCTTGAGTTGCCACGTGAAGACGCTAGAGATGGAATTAAAGGAAGTCATGTTCCAGGTTTAATACCAGATGTTTTATAGTGTAGTTAGCAAACGAACAATCGGAACCTTTTTGTAACTACCGTCGTCCATTGGTTACTTCTGTAGTTCTGTTATCTATTTAACCTTACATTTACCGAGCTTACAGAAAAACCAAAGCACACAATAAACTGACATTGTATACGACGAATACGGAATACATAGCAAACAAACAAATATACAGGATGACTGGTGAGACATTTTCAACACTCATAGATATTGAACATTTTAGAGTTATAAAAAATATGTATTAAAAATTTATGATAAATAATTTAGAAGAAAACGCAAAGGGAATAAAATCGCATATTATGGTCACCGTAGTAGTAGTCTGAGTACCTACCTACGACATGTTAGCGCATGTTATCTTTAACGCGAGTAAGCGCAGATGGTGCACCAGTCACCTGTAGACACGTCACAAGACATAATTACAATTGTAATTTACAATACGGTTTTATCATGTTGATATTATCGACATTTGAGGCGGACTCTACACCTTACAAATGTTTCACAGATTTCGACCCGCGCGCCTGCGAGTCGGGGCCCGTGACTCGGTTCTCGTCACCGGCCGTGGAGCACTCCACCCCCACACCGCCACTATGTGAGTAACAACTCTCTCTCTTTTTCTAATGGATAACCAATAAAACCCTGTGAATGTTGTGTGACGTCATGTGTTATTATCAAATGCAAATTAAATCATTAGGATTTTATATTACTAGAATTTAACATCGAAGGCTTTTATTACGTCACAACCATTGATGGTCAAAAGAGATCTGATACATTATGGTTTTTATGGAAATGCAAATTAAGAGATTTTGTGATGAAATGAAGACCTTTTAGTGACATTTGCGAGGCCTTCAGCGTATAAACAACGAGATTTATGTAATAATAAGCCTTGATCCTTGTATTAGTAACTAGATTCAATTTCTATTGATTCTATTTTTATTTTCCAGTGGCGCCCCCAACACAGTCGGCCAAACGCCAAACATCCGTCCCCAGAAATAACCCTTGAGCCTTTTATTATAAACTACTTTAAATGTCTATTTATTCTAATTCAAATTAGCAGTAGTAGTAGTTAAAATACAAACTCTTCCAGTACCGACAAATCAGTAGTAGTAGTTAAAATACGAACTGTTTTCCAGTGGCGCCCCCACCAAAGGCGGCCAAACGCCAAACATCCGTCCCCAGCAACGGGAACGACCTGTTCGGCTCGGCTCCCTTCTCCGTCGCCAGCTCGCCGACTGCTCTACCGGCCTCCAAGCCCAACTACGACATCAGCGACTTCAACCTACAAACGTCCGTGTTCAACACCAACATGACCGGCTACGATCCCTTCGACACGAAGGCGAACAACATTTTCGGCAACGGCTACGGCACCACGTTCAACGGCTTCGGCAATCTGAGCGAGAAGCACACGGTGGAACTCGACAGCAGTTTCAACGGCTTCCTAGACAAGACCATATCGGAGATGAAGGTATGTCCTTATGACTAAGTTTAAGCAGCGCCGGATTAATATCTAGCGGTACCCGGGGCTTGAGGTCTTGGAGTTGAAAGGGGCTTTTATGGGTACAAAAATGTTATGGGTCCCGGGGCTCAGGCTGCATCCCCTAAGGCCAGTTGGATCCGACGCTGAGATTACGTCATAGTTTGCATTTTGAGTTGTAATAATTTTGGCTTAGTTTGACTGAAGACCGTGAAGTTTAAAATTTGGATGTAAATTGTAGGTTAGAAGTAGGAAATTAAATGTACCTAAAGAGTGAGTGCCTGTCACAATAATACATTAATACACAAACATTGCAAAGAACCGAACAAGAATTACCGATTCTTGGCGCCGAGCTTCTCTTCACTTCTACGGCATACGTTAATATCCAGGAAAAAATTAAGAACATGATCTATTCTAATTGGTGTCTTTAGTACAGACAAATTTTACTGATTAGGAACTTTCAAAACAATTGATTTTAAAACGTGATAAAATCCATTAATTAGAAAGTAGATATAATCCATATATTGTTGTTACTTACTTCTTGAGAAACTTAATTAGTTTCAAAATTAATATTTTGTTTTTAATATTTTAAACAGCCTAATAATTGGTAAGTTTCTTGTTGCTTATGCGTGTTAGTTTTTAGAGTCATTATGGGGGGCAAACGAGCATTAGGATCCATTTTAGTGACTACCACGGCCGTAGACATGCGTTACGTTATGCGTCTTCATCCTCTCTGCTCCATGGGCCATAGACTATTTAAGGTTAGTGAACTAGAGTTCTGAACATAGACATGAATTTCCAGTTTTCACGTGATTTGCAGATTTAAAAGGGAAAGAGATATAAGACCTAATGAGTTCAGCTTGGTCTTGAAAATAAGCAATGTGTGACTACCTCTTGACACTGCAAAATATCGATCTACAGGATTTAAATTCTAGAATACTTTTTCTCCAGGCTGCGTTAAAAATGTACATTGTACCAGATACGATACTGATAGGGATTGCAAAATTACAAAAAAAAAATGGAAAGGCAAAAGAAAATTTTCGTCGTCGTCGTCGTCGTCGCAAAGTGATTAAATAGCTAGTTCGTCATGTTAAATGTCCGGTGGGAAATGTGACGTGGTCGCTGCATTCAGCTTCTAAAAAGCGACTAAATTGCCGATATCCGATACTAAAAGTAGCATGCCCTTTGTGGGTCTAACAAACATATTCCTAAATTTTGCTTTAATTTAAATTATTTTAATTTCAGGATGGATTCAGCAGAGGGATCAGCTTTGGAAACGATGATTTTTCAATAGATAACCTGGATCCCTTAAAGAAGAATTGAATTTAAAATAATATTTAGTAGCAATTCATTTGTAAATTCTCGCTTTCGTTCACACAATGTAGTTATAAAATTATATTGTTATAAAAATAAATTCGATTTAATTGTAAGTGTTGCGTGAACTGGAACGACAATTAAGTGTTGCCATGATATTGGTTACAAATAATATCAAATAAAGTGATAATAGTTAGTATTTCCTATTGGAATTATTCTGAAATTTTATTATAGAATCTCAATGACGTTTTGTAATTTATAATTTTAATTTCGTATTTTAACAACTTAACTCTAACTAAAGTCGGCTTACTCCGGGCCAAGTGCGAACCTGGGAATAAAATAAAATCATTATATTACATATTATAATGTTGTGTCGGCAATGTTATAAGATATATTATTAACAAATTATTTAATTTATATAGTAGTGCTTAATGTGAGTTATAATTTTTTTACAAATGGCACCTACTTTATATTTAATCTAAATCTAAGTTAAATAATAATTTCTATGCGAATTGTCAAGATCTGACAATCTACCCATCAGTGTTTATATAATATTTAAAAAATGTAAACAAAAAAATGTGGAAGTTCGCACTTTGTCTAAAACTTATCTTTAAAACAGCTCAATGTCATTCTTGTGTTTTTAATGACAGTTTATTTAGTGGCATAAAATTACTCGATCTAAGTTATTTAAAGCATGTCAAGTTATGAAGATAATGGACAAGAATGTGAAAAGTAAATTATTAGGGACCAAATTTATTGATGTTTGAAGGAAGCCTCGAATATTCTGTGATAACTCTCTTAAAGTTGAGGTTCTTCAAATAATAATAACGTGTAAGGGCCTGATCACGAGAACTGACTGATGAACAAGGGAAAGAGCTATCAAATTATAAGGTAACCACTTTTTAGTGATTACCTACCAAAATATTACTTTGTACAGTTTAAAGAAAGTAAAAGAATAATATTGTTATGTTCAATTGTAATATAAATAAAGGACCTTTTTGTCCTTTCTGTCAAGTTTTTGTATAAAAAACCAGTGACACATATTTAACATCTTGCACAACTATAAAAATTTTTAGAGCTTACGTCCATGTATATGAAACACGCCCGATTTCGTACACAGAATTTCCTTGAATGGCATTGCAGCTATGAAAAAATACATTCCAAAATATTTTGTAATGGTAACTTTTATCCTGTTAGCTTTAAGTGATTTTATAATTGTATATTCTGTTGTATCGCCGTCTCATAGTGGAAACGTATTTTGATATTAATTAAGGCCAAAAGATATACATAATTGTGTATTTTCGATAATAAAATTTATGTTTCTATGAAAATGTTTTCTTTTTATTCTTGACTAGTTCCAGACAATAGATAGGAAAAACACCTACACGAAGATCATTTTAGATATTTTATCATCATTTTACTATAAGAATTACTATGTGCAAATTATGCCGATGTCTTTTATCTACTAAAACTAAACACAGAAGCAGAACCACAGACGAAGCCCCCGTACCAACATATTTATATTAGATATAAAAGCTACAGATATCTCTATGTACACTGACAAGAGATTAGGGACTAAATCGACAAAATGTTAGCCCAGAACATAATAAACCATTCGACTCTGCATGGAGCTCTCCCGTTTGGATCATACCAAAGAAGGCAGCTTCAGAAACTTAAACGAAAAAACCATTGACGATGATTACCCTTTACCAAATATCACAGATGTATTAGATAAATACATCTGGTGGCCATCCATGGCCCATCGAGGTGGAAGGAGAAAGGAGGGCAGCGCATCTGTATAGCCTCTATGCGGATGTTTGTGGGCGTCGGTAGTCATGAAAATGGCTCCGGCTGCTTGTTTGCCCTCCTACATCGTAAAAAAAAAAATTAGGGAAGTGCCAATACCTTCACTATATTAGATTCGTCTAGCGGTTTTTACCAGTTTGTATTGGACCCTAATGTAATCCATAAGACATGAATTAACACTGAATTCCTCCGTATGCTGATGGGTCTTGAGAATTCTCTATCTAGGTATAGTATAGATAACCTATCCTACTTTTCAATGGGATAATGTTCTTAGAGGCCTCCAGAACGAGATTTGCTTAATATATTATGTAGATGATATAATAGTATTTAGTACGTCCTTACAAGTTGCATGTGTATATTAAACCTTGATTTTTTTAAACATTACATGAATTTAACTTCAAAATGCAAATGGATAAATCAGAACTTTTAAAGTTAGAAACGAAATTCTAGGCCATGTTATATTATGTAGAGATATTAAAACTTAATCCTAATAAAACCATTGCAACTGCAAAATTACCCTTTATTATTACAGAAATCCGACTGTGTACGTATTCATAAGCCCCTAACGCACTGTTTAAAGAAAGCAAGTAAAATTACTTTAAATGATATTGTTAACTACTTTAATCACTGTAAAACTCTTTTATCAATCGACCCTGCAATACCCCCTTTTTACAATACCCCAATTTTTCAAAGGAATTTATATCAACAACCAATTCATCTAACATAGCTATAGCATAGATAAACCAATTGCCTATACATACCAGCCTTTAAACAACAGCGAGTTAAACTATAGCACTATAGAAAATTAACATCTGGCCATTGTGTGGGCTACTAAATATTTTTTACTAGTGTAATGTCTAAAATATTTTGTAGCCCACACAACTAATTATAATTCTAAGTACTAACTTAGAGTTATAATTAGTTAAATATGCTAATCTATCCCATCTCTCTTAATTATAGGCGATAATATTGATAGACTAACTTATGAATTAGTTAATTTATATATTTTTTTTAAAGCGTAAACGAGCCGGCGAAGCCATTTTTATGACTGCCAACGCACATAGACATCCGCACAGAGCTTATACAGAAGCATTGCCCTCCATCCTCCTGCCTCCTACTTGGGCCACCGGCTACTTATACTCCGCACGAAGCTGTCACAATACGCCGGTGTCGGGTTGATAACTCTCCATAACCAATGGCTGAATTAAATAGTATAATACTACTTATAATTTTTAAAAATAAACTTTAAATATTGTCAGATTTTTCATTCCTACCTGTTTCTTATACATAGTACAGATTTACCGTACATTGCATGATGTGCCAGATATGGGTCATACCTAAAAACTTGCATATGTATGTTTCTGTTCAGTTGGGATTTTTTTTAATATTTTTCTCAGAAATATTACTGTATTTTCTACCTAATAATTTTTTTGAAGCCCAAAAAAATTATGCACTGTAGGGTTAATGAATTCTTAATACGCGAATGTACACATTGTAATATAAATATTTTAACGGATTTTATCGCGATTTATTTAAGAATTTTACAATGCCGACGATTCAGAAGCTTTTCGTTTTAATATTTCGTGTTCTCAATTACTTTAACTGACGACTTCATACAGTGGGTACCTTGTGTAGTAGCACGCACACGGTGTATTAATTATTATTAGTCCTCGAAAGACCGTTGACAATACTAAAATAAACCCTTTGTTTACTTTGCCAATTTCTTGACTACGTATCAACTTTGAATCTTACGATGCCCCAGTATTCAAAGATGTGTTATTGACAACAGGGACCTACAGAAGAGGTTGCAGACCGAGCGATCACAGTTGTGGTAGACTCGATCCTTGCAAGGCAAAAAAAAACACCAACGTGAATAATTGGGAATTTTGTCTTCATTGGTTCTATAACCAATGAATGCCAAGGTTGTATCGGTAAAATCTTAGTGAAGCTAATAATAATATCTGTGAACTTAGCACACCACGTTAGCCTAGCCCCGTGCTAAGTACCGTAAGGACTTGTGTTATGGGTACTAAACAACGGAAATATATTTACTATTTTTTATCAACTTAAAAATTTTATATATTTAACATTTTTTTAATAGAAATACATATAATACATAAATACACTTCCATGACCTAGGCGGGATTCGAACCCGCGACCCCTGGCGCAACATGCCCTGCTTATCCGAGCCCTGTACCACTGCGCCAGCCTGGTCGTCAAAACTAGGTAAGGTTTCATGGCCATCCCTGGACTATAAAACTTATACCTATTGGGTAATAATAAAACAAAGCTTTGTTCAATTTATATAATAAAAACACGTGGAATGTTTTACAGTTTTAATAAATAGGACAAAAATAATTTATATAGGTGAAAACACTTTACAAGTTTTAAATAAATATATAAAAATAGATTTAGAGCCTCGTAATCACATTACAACTCCGTTCTCTTTGAAAACATGAGTAAAATAGTCATATATATAACGCCGGAATATTGCACCTACTTTTTCTTTACTTGACAATAAAGATAAAAGAACAAGTATATAATTTGCTATTTTCAATAATATTTCAAATAACGCTAACACATTTATTAATATATTTATAACATTAGGTATTATTATATTAACATTGATATTACAACATACATTGATATACACCTTAATTTCGTTTCAGTAATTAAATTTATTCAAATGAAAAAAATCCAAGAGTTTCCTAATCAGAGGCTTTCTGGGATATATCATATATCGAAGTAGTTTTCAATTGGACGTTTAATAAATATAGTAGTAATTTCTTGAAGCTTTCACATTTTTTCTTAATTATGTGTTACGTTGCGTAATTATCACGATAACCATAAAAGGTTAGAATTGCCAATTAAGGAATTAGGTACGTTTTGATTCTTAAGTTGAGGAAAAATGGAGTTTATTATAATTTCTTGTTATAAAAGAAAACGATTTGCTAGAGTCTCTAATTTAATCTAACTATCGTCGCCACTCGCTCTGCTATCGTAATTTTGACTATAAAATTCTGATTAGAATTATAATTACATTTTAATCAATTTAGAATTTTGTTAAAATACATATGATTTCACATTTCATTTCCTAGCTACGTTAAAATTTGTTTAAAATAAGATGCGTCGTCACTGGTAAAAATGTAAAAGCCTCATGCCTATTAGAGCCACAGCACACACGCGACTTTTAGACGCGGCGATCGTCTTTGCGACTTTCGCGGTGCAGTCACAGGATTTAGTGACTCTCTGCGACCAATCGCAGAGTCGCTATGACAGTCGTGCGACACTCGTAACTTCATTTAGACCTTGTTTGACATACATTAGCGTCTAAGTCGCCGCATCTGGCGTCTTGAAGTGTGCGCCGTCTAAAAAGCGTCTAAGACGCCTCACGCCGGTCGCCGCGTCTAAGAGTATCGGGTGTGCTGTCACCCTTAGTAAGTAACTTATAGTATAACTTTAAAATATTAAAAAATACATAAAACCAATCGGTTCAAAGAAATATAATTTAAATAATTTCGCAATAAAAAATTAAAATATAAAAACATGAACACAACTCACGATGTGTGAACAAAAAAAAGTTCAATAAAAAAATATTAATCTTAATAAGTTATTCAGTCAATGATGACAAAACCTGGAAAATTTGTACTAGCAGGAAGACGAGGATAGGATGAAACTTGACTAAAATGGTAGTATTTTTTGTTACATGGTTTTCTCGATTCATAAAAGGTACGTACGGTACCGTACACGTAAATAAATCAAAATCAGTTATAACAATTTTCCAAGCATTTGCCGCCGTATTTCACATAGTCGATAGAAAAGCGTTACTTCTTCTTTTTCATCTGCTTCAATTTCTTTTTCTCCTCCCTTTTCTTCTCCTTGTCTCTTATCGATTTATAGAGCTTGTAGCCGAAGAATACTGGAAGGAAAAAAACGGGGGTTAGAACATGGCTCCATAAATGCCATCCAGCGACGGATTAAGCTCTGGCGGGGCTCGGGGCTTGGTGACCCTGGAGGTGAGAGGGGGCCTTTTATGGGTACAAAAATGATTTAATTACCCTCTTAGGGCCAACGCACACACGCTACTTTCAGTATCAGCGATCGGCGATTTAGTCGCTTTTTAGAAGCTGAATGCAGCGTTCAGATGCTCCCCACCGCACACTTCAAATCGCCGAACGCGACGATTTAGTCGCAAAGCGACTAACGAGTGTTGCGAATCGAACATCGAAGCAGTCGCTAAATCGCCAC